>JBBPLQ010000109.1:29823-54118 GCA_038089855.1 Royoungia palumana
ACGCCATTTTCGTTGAGGAGTTCTATATTTCCGCACGTAGAGACTTTTGAGGTGTGGGTAGTTTGCGGAATTTGGCCGATCCCACCATTGACAACGTCCCACGCATCTTCGGACAGCGTGAAAAAAAGCTTACTTGGGATAGTGAAGATATAAACTCACAACTACGACGGCGTTCGTCAACCCGAAAATGGATCAAGGGAGAGCGCTCAAATTTTGCCCTGGTAAAGCGAAACTCCTGTTCGCACGTGATTCTCAACGACTGAGGTCAAAGTCTCTTGTGTCCAGGTTCCATACTTGACCCAGTCCGGAAGTTGCTGAAACCAGACGAAGACGTGACCTGGGACCAACGGAATGAACTTGTGAGTCGCGATTCAGATATACTGAATTACCTTTCTAGTCTCTTCAGCAAGGGCAACGATCTGATCGCCGCTTGTGAAATTGAAGGTGTTTTGCTCAGGCTCGACCGCATCCTAAAGAAATGAGATGATCAATCACAGCTCGCAGACATTGGAAAATATAAAAACATACCTACTTCATGTTGTTCTCAGGCGTGGGTTGACCACATATGTGTCCTTCAAAATGGTGAGGTAGGCGGAATCACTCAATTTGCGGTCGTCGGTGGCAGAACCAAAATAGAGTTTTCCAGCAGTTTTAGCAACTACGTCCAGAGCAATGGTCGAGGTTGCCACGGGAAGAGTGCTTGAACGAGCGCTCGTCTGGTGCGCGACTGATGTTGGCATCGGTACAAGAAGCAATGTAGACATAGATGCCAAAATCATCTCGACTGATAAGAACAGCCTCTAGAGGAGAATGGGTCATTGTCTGGATGAAAGGTCGAGGTGTTGTTTTTATACCGTGCACCACTTGACTGTCAACGTCCAACGCTGTGCATTCTACGCGTGTTTGATCGCCTACTCCGACCTGATTTGAAATGGCCATCTTGTGTACACTATTGAGCTGGCGAGTTAGGGACGCGTCGTCATGTTAATCGACGTCCAGTGTATAATAGCCAGATGTGGACCGGCAGACCCAATCAGTGCGTAACTTGTTTCACCAAACAAATGTGCCGATCCGTTGACGTGACCAAGGGAAAGGGAGTGTGCAGATTACGACGTGGGTTCAACTTTGATGAAGCGTAGGCATCTGTGGCTGACACATTAGATCGGCCAAAACTTGGACAGCGTTCCGCAAGGCATAAACATGCGCGAGGACCGTGTGTGCTGTGATTGACGTTGGTTCTGAGTTTGAAACGTTGCGCGAGAAACACGACGACCATGTCCCGTCTCGCCAAAGCCAGTCTCGCTCAGATCAGCGATGTCACTCTCGGTGCCTTCGCCTCTGTGCCCCCTTCCGCAACCCTCAACCATCTCATCCGGTTTCTGTCAACGTGGAGTGGTACCGAGTTGCGTGCGGCCCCTTCTCTTTTCGTGTTTCCCGCTCACAAACGCCCACGCTTATCAGCAAGTTGTTCACGGTAAAGCACTACATATCGGCGTGCTATCTGATATATACCTTCTATCCAGCTGATCGAGTACGCGATGAAGCTCATGACTCCCTTGTTACTGGCGCGCGCAAAGCTGCAGTATCGGTTTGGCCTGCGAAAGCAGCCAACAAGTAGTGTTTCCACGTCCCTCACAAGCTTTTCTGCCATCATCGGCGATTTCAAAATGCTCGGCAGATTCTGGGGTATGACATCCCGCCTTTTCTGGCATCGGCTAGCCGATTCAGTTACCCGGTTCCACAGGGTTACTTCCCATCATACAATGGATGATATCGCTCGAAAGAAGTCCCCCACCTACACGTGCTCTCCTTACGATCGAGCGATTGCAAGGATGGTCCATGCTGATGTATTATCCGTTGGAACACCTCTACTACTTGCGTACTCACAACCTCGTCCCGGCTACGATCCCCTCTGTTGGTTCACTACTGCGGCGCACCTCAAAACAGGTCCTTCTGAGCACCAAATCTCTTTCCATGTGGTCTTGCCGCGCATGGGCACTCTATGTCATGCTTCAGTTTGCCCACTTGATGGAGGACAGGAAGCTTCTGCTCATGAAAGAAAAGAGCTTGAGAAAAGGCAAGGGAGTCGTCGCAGAAGACAGAGAGGATCTACGCAACAAGTGGGACTCTTTTTGGAACGAAGTCGTGGCCAACTCGGCCAATTTACCGTTGGCTCTTCATTGGTGAGTCGCCTACCCGAGAATGATCAGCTGGGTTTCTCACTCTCCTCCAGGTCCTTGGATCAGGGCATTTTTGCTAATGATGTATGTGTTTCTACATCGAGAGAGTGTTTCCATTGATGCCACCCCATCAGATGTGGCTCACGGTCTTTGGATTCATTAATGCGGTAGCTGCCTTCAGAAATGGATGGAAAGCTACTGCCCTGCCTTCTACAAAGGGAGGTAAGGTGAATGAAGCGCCTGGAAGTAGCAT
Organism: Royoungia palumana; assembly: GCA_038089855.1. Classification (NCBI taxonomy): domain Eukaryota; kingdom Fungi; phylum Basidiomycota; class Agaricomycetes; order Boletales; family Boletaceae; genus Royoungia; species Royoungia palumana. Next base: position 32,257 of record JBBPLQ010000109.1, read on the forward strand.
TGAAATGGGCAGTGATAAAGAGGAGACTCGGTTCTGGGTAACTTGTTTCTTTCTAGTTACCAGGTCATAGAATTTTACTGACTTTCGTCCTCAGTGATAGATCGCAACAGATGTTGTGTTTGATCGAGTGGTGTCATTGCTTTCCTTCAGTCCGCGTCACTCAGTCGCCGTAGCATGTCGCTAAAGCAGCAGGGGAGTTGAAGTCTCGGTAGAACATGACTGGATGGGAACAATCAAGATAGTGTATCCTGTTCGCGTACACTGCTGTTGCACGACAACAGGACGGCGATGTCCATCTGCTTGGCTTACTGTCGTCGCCCCAAAGTGTAAAGTCCTTGGCGGAGTCTTCGTATAAGTGTCAATGAAGCATGCTTTGATATGGCCGTGACCTTGTCCTCATCTCGAGTTGAGAGTTTGATGCTGACACCGTCGGCACTGGCCAGAGCTCAAACGACGTGGCAAAGGTTGACGTACTATCGGGGCCGTGGAGGAAGGCAAAATCCCTTAATAGAGTAATCGACTCAAGCCTCGAGGGCCAAGTTGATATTGCGGTGCATGAAACTTGAAACAAGCACAACAGGGTTTTGGTCGACTATTCTCCACAGTGCCCCATAGTGCCTTGCTAATTACTAAAGCATCCATGCTTGGAGATCAGGGTCATAGTATCCAAGATGCGACTGCACAAGTACGTGAGACGACTCGCTCACACCATAAAAGTCTCTAATTCAAAACTCGACCTTTCTCCTGGTAACTTTCCAACAACGATGGCACTGACACAGCATCGTGCTCATCCTGGACAGCCTTTAGAAACGAGAGCATCTATGGAGATGTGAGTGTGTGATGATTGATAATCACCTCTCGACTCACAAACTGATGGCGTTCAGTACCCATCGCCTTGCCAGGCTCCGTCTTGAGTCTATCTTGGATGTGGAGAAGTTTATCGTAAAAATGTTGAATGGCGGTGTCATTGCGACCTGGCGGGGCATGGAGGGGTCTGAAGGCTTGTGAGACACATATGACACTGGTAGCGCAGCCCCAGGCTCACTTATTTACCGCTGCACTATACGCAGCACACCTCATGATTCCTGTGACATGTCCATACAAGTACTCCCTTGTCTCCAAAAGCCTGAAACCCACCAATGGCTCCGATGGCGTCCAGCCGGTCGGCATCCTGAACGCAATGGAGTTCTACGCACGTTGCGTGCCATTCCTCTGACTGACCGCACTCGCGCAGTTTCTTTTCCGTCGTCCACGACACATTTTGCGCGATTCTGACAATCAGCGCAGCTCGACCGTCGGATATCAGGTCCAATGCATAGTCTTTGGCAACAGATTGAAAGAAGGGTTGAAAGTATGCAATGGGATCCGCAGCTTCTGCGGCTGATGCGTACTTCTTGTCCAATACGTCATGCAAGAGGGCGGCGATTTCGACAACGAGGATATCTGGATTCCTGTGAGCGAGTGCGCGCGCGAGATACAGCGCAGTCTTTCTGACGCGTTGGACTGAAGGGACACGATGGGTGAAGAAAAAATCAAGGAGAGACACGAGTAAATGTACCATGAAACACGTCGTGAGAGGGATCATAGCGTGCCATCGTGTCGATCATGAGCTTCTCTGCTGCAGCGAGAGCCAGCTGCTCTTTTGCAGAGGGATATGTCATTCTTGGATGGGTTCAACGTACCAGCTGGTATGTACGGCATCACAGCTGCCAGCCGGCTGTTGTGGACCAGTGATGCTGTTCTGAGCCTGGTTCGGATTTCGGATTTGCTTCCGATGGGGGGGTTCGACGCGCTTCACACTCAAAGTACCACCTCCATCCGACTTGAAACATGCGAGGAGCGCCGAGGGGTTATACCAAAATTTTCGTCGCTCTTTTACTAATTTTTGTTCTGACTTCTCACACCGTGCTTTCCTCTGCCTCGTCCAACTTGGTCATACGGGTGAACCTCGATACATGACGCTCTACGTTGTTCGACTACTGACTGCCCGACTGCGATAACTAGGAATCCGACGTCCATGAATGTCCTGCCGTGGAAAAGCTAACCGAACTCAAACGCGTTGTGGAAGACAATGAATCTCCCATCATGCGACAGGTCTTCAGCTGGCTGTTTCCCTTTGGTCCTGGCTGGAACGCAGGTTCGTGCACTTCAATCTCATAAAACACGGGCACGTTCGTCAACATTTGTCTCAGTTCTGGGAACGTTTTACATCAGTTCGTACGTTCTTTTCGATCTTTGGTATGAATTCGAAGCTGGTTTGCTCATGGGTTGGACAACGTTCCAGGGTACCTAACTTTATCCTTGCATTTATTCCCGCGGAAATCGATGCGAATACCCTAAACACTATGACTGCCTTCGCTGTTAGCTTTCCACTCCGATAATTAAAACAACATATGATCTCACACTTGATCAGACGGGTGGCCTCCTGTCCGATGTCTTCCTACACCTAGTACCCCACGCGTTCCTCGGGGAGCATCAAGATTCGGGTGCCCATTTTGTCATGGTAGAAGACAAACGAAACATACTAATTGGGTATGTAAACCCTAGTTGACATATTCTCCAACTCAACGTCGACAGGCTTGGTATTTTTGTCGGGTTCGCGGCGTTTTTCGTAATGGAGAAGTCCTTGCGGGTTCTCGGTGGTAATGAAGGGGCCGAGGGTCATTCACACGGCCATTCACACTCTCATGTCAACACGTCTGACGCCGTTGCCTCCGGAGTATCGACCGCACCGTCAGCTGATGGTCTGCGATCCAGAAGCGGAGAGAAAGGGTCTGGCAGTGTCCGATCGGAACAAGTTGATGTGATGCAGCCGGGTACTGGCCCGTCGAAACTCTCAGCCTATTTGAACCTATTTGGCGACTTTGTCCACAACATGTAGGACGAATATTTACCCTGATGACTTGTCCATACTGATCACTTCTATTAGAACAGATGGCCTGGCGTGAGTCACACAACACATGTGCGTGCCGTTCTGACTAAGTTTCACCCTAGTATGGCTGCTTCCTTTTATTCATCTCCCTTGATCGGAGCAACCACTACCCTGGCTTGTTTTGCTCATGAGATACCTCATGAGATCGCCGACTATTCAATTCTCATTCGTAGCGGATTTAGTAAGCGGCAAGCCATGCAATCCCAGTTTGTGACCGCTATTGGTGCCTTTGTACGTTTTCATTATTTTGAGGGACTTTTCCTTTCAGAATTTAGGTTTAATTTATGATTAGGTTGGGTGCGTATGTTTGGTAAAGAATGAGCGGTGGGTGATTTACTCCATGCAACAGGACGTTCATGGGGATAGCAATTCATAATCTGTCAACCTCCGGAGCGGAGTTAGTGTCGATGGACTTAGCGGCAGGAGTGAGGCAAGATGCATCCGGAATTCTTGGCACCACAGTACGACCCGCCGACTTAGTACGTCCGCCAAGTGAGCCAGCGATCACATGTCTGATGTTTGACAGGTGATTCCTTTTGTTGCCGGAGGTTTCTTGTACATCGGCGCTGTTGCTGTGTTGCCTACGTGAGCGTGCTTTGATCTGGTCGCCACGTGATCTGACATAGTGATCAGTCTGCTGGCGGAAAGTAAAAGCGGAATGCAGGCGTTGCGTGAGGTATGACAGTTTCCTTGTTTCGACATATTGTTCGTGTGGTTGATTAAACTTCTCAAGTTCGCTGCGATGGCCTTCGGTGTCTTGTGCATGTTCCTAGTAGCGTAAGCCATCAAAGCTGTCCATCGTGCTGCTCTCACGGTCATGGTCTATTTTCAGATGGAATGAATAGCTGTGGAGCACCGCAGTGGATTATCATGCCTGTTCGCTAGGGTAGAAAGTCGAATTGAACGGATGGATTTGTGATTCCGAGACTCGGTGCGGAACGGACGCCATGCCGTGAACCGTTTAAATTAGAGGGTCGCATGTGCCTGTTTTACTTCATATTGGCTGCAGAAGACATGTTTTCGGCACATTCAGAGCGGACGCCAATTGGCTGCTGGTGTGGCGATGCCGGCGAACGTGCGTCGTGGCAAGTTCCGCTTTTGCACATTTCAACTGCTTAATATTATGAGACTCTAGCAGAATTTCAGACACACGACCACTCGAACACTGACACTCGCTTCCCTGTGCCCGCTCTCAGACTCTCTCCTTCGCACCACCACCACCACCGCGACATATCTCACACTCTCCCACTGCCCCTCTGCTCTTCTACAGCATTTGATTTGTCACACTCCAGGTCGGCATTGACCCCACCCGGCTGACAGTCTGCTCATTTTCTTGCCACCGTCAGTCCTGAATCCACCTCGTAATATCAACGCGGACCGTCCATCCTTCATCTGCACTCGTACCTCGTCCCTGTAACCTCGTCCTGAATAATGGGCACAAAGGGTCGCGAAGTTCCTCGCGTCGTGTGTTGCGCAATTCCGATCACAAGCTCCGCAGGCAAGGTTCTTGTCGTCACAAGTCGGAAACGTCAAGATTTGTGGGTCTGTGCGTATCTGTCGCTTCGTCTTCCTTCGTTTCATCCCCTGTAATGAGTCATGTGCCTGCCCTGTGTGTTGGCTCTTTCACGGCTGATACTTGCTTTTGTTGTCTTCTTTACAGTACCTAAAGGGGGCTGGGAGCCCACGGATGTCGTATTGGAGGCAGCAGCATCGCGGGAAGCCTTGGAAGAAGGTCTCACCCTTTATCCCTCTCCGTCATCTCATCTCCTGATGAATGTCCTATCCTATTCTCTGCCTTCGCTCTTGCACTTTCAGCGGGCGTTCGTGGCAGAATTACACGATATGTAACGACCATCAAGTCACCTTCCACAACCTATCACTTCTACGAGCTCGAAGTATCGTCCCTCGACAAAGACTGGCTTGAAAGCAAGGAGCGAAGAAGGGAATGGGTCGACTACGCCGAAGCGTCGAGAAGAGTCGCGTGGAAACCTGAACTCTTACAAGGGCTATCCTTATCATCGTTAGCCCCCTCGCGGTGATGGTAGAGTTTCACATTTGCACACTTCCTTTGTGCGCTCTGGGCACCGCTGGGCGACTTCTCAACTTTACTTGGATCACTGCACGTTGGCTGTGGTGTACATGTTGAGGCCAGCTTCGTGTCATCTTGACCGTCGTTGGATGGACCTAACTCATACACTACCTCTTTTTTAAAAAAGCTATACCACGTTTTCATCCCCCATCACATCCCTCCATCCCTTGCATACTGCTTCCCTTTGATGTATCATCACTTATACTACGACTTCGCGGCGTTTTCAACATAGAGTCGTGATGTGGCTAAACGAGATCTATCTAATGACGTAGACAGTTTGCTGTGCAGTTGAATTATCCGCGGGTCGCTCAATATCCATGGTTCAATACCTCGTAAGCGGGGTCATTTACAACTCGGGCGTTGATTTTACTGACGTGTTCTTTTTTTTTTTTTTTTCTTCCGGCAGTTTCTTCCGATGTTAGGCAACTGCGGCAAGACCTTTCCTCCACACTATCGGCTCTTACGAATGGTTATGAACCTTCCTGTTTTTCTTTTTCTTTTTCCCGACCTTACCTCCACAGTACAGCTATTGCCTCGACTCTGTTGGTCTCCCTCAGAATTTCCGATTATCGATCTCGTGGGCATTGATCTTTACGTGGTTTACCGCAACGGTCGTCCGCCCGCCCAGTGATGCTCTGTTACGGTTACCAGGTGACGCCCACATTTCCTTTGGCAGCGGCTTCTCGAGGACGCCTCAAGCCAGTCCCAAGCTTTCTCCGCCAACGTGCGAGATGCTCCGCACATCCGTCTACCATGCTGATATGTTTCCCACACGTTCCTTGACATAAAATAGGAGTTGGGTTATTCGCACAATTTCGCATGTAGCGATGGAGCCCCTTGTCATCAGCTGAGACAGTGAGGGGCACCTGCGTTGTGCTCGTAATCCGGGGCGAGGTGATAAATTGTGCTTGGACTCGAGTGCCACGGCAAGTCGGTTCTGCGACCGTTTTGTGTGATTGCAACGGGCGTCGCGGCATTGGCTGTCGTAGTGTAGGTGATCTTTTCTTGTATCGAACCGGACGATGCCGCGCATCATTTGACGATATGACAAAATCTGTTGTTTGGCAAGTTTGAGTGATCATTGATCACCCATGGTGTTGCGTACCGTGGAGCTTGGCTTAGAAAATACATTGGCAAGGACAGCATTTTCGGGGGCATGACAAGGCCGACCCAGTGGATGACCTTGTCTATTTAAAATATGTTCCGGAATATGTTCCAATTATTCGCCAAGGTGTGCCCGTTTCCAAGGACTTGCCCTTTTTTTCCTTCTGTTTTCAAATTAAGCAAGTATTGTGGACCCAAGTGCAAACTGGGTTGCACCTCAGACTCCCCGCAGGGTGGGTTGACAAGCCTCGATGACCGTAGATCCATTCCCAAGATTAGGCTATTTCCAATGTCGAGTTCACGTGTAACGTTCATCTCGGCACTGCGCACCCTGTCTCCGAGTGTACCTGTTAAACTTGACACGCTGTATACTGGGGTGCACAATGTTTTCAAAAAATGTGTGTTGTCACCGAGTCACTGCCCGGTCCAGGTAGCACCGACATGCCAGGTTTATATACTCGGGGCATCAAAATCAGTCTTTAGGGGTGGCTGGCTCCCGAGTCTTTCCGGCTAGGAAGAACTCGTTCAAACATACAACACGTTCAAACAGACGACAAAACGACCTATGCGACGTACAACGCAAGACGTCGCGTTAGACCCGCACAATGAGCTGACAAGAATATGGAGCCACATGCCAAATGACCCTAAAACGGTAACCGAGGTGGTGGAAGCCCAGCCACAAGTCTTTGGCAATCCCCAAGTCGTCCATTCAGCGCAACCGCCGTCGACACACGCTACTGCTCGTTCCCCCGCCTCTACCACCACGGGAATATCGTCCATCTCCCCTTGCACTCCCCCACCAATGTCGCTGCTGACGCCTTCAGAGTCCCGCGCGTTTCAGTCCTTCCTCGATGCGGCTGCATTTCCTGTTGACTGGAGCATGCAGCTCGAGATCTCCCATGAACACATGCCACCCGCTCGTGGGACAGAGGCGCTCACAAAGGCTACTAAAGATCTCATGTCCCTCGACGGTGAAAAGTGGCGCTTCCCCTCGAGTTCATACCCCAGGGAGAACTCGGCGACCCCGGGACATAGACAACAGCCACTGCAGCCCAATCCACTCACGCTCTTATACTCGGCGCGATCCGTTCCCACCATTGCCGATGAATCCGAGCTCATGAATCCGTTGTCTGCACGTCTGGGGTTGTCGAGCGCACACGACCAGCTGCCATTTCACCACCTCATCAATGTCAATGCGCTTGCGGATCCGAAACGCACGCGGGCGGATCTTTTGGCGTATGATCGCAGTTCGTCGTCGGGGTCGTCGAGGGAATCGCCTGTCGATCTTTTGACGGCGTCTTCGTCGAGCGGCCGGCCCGCGTCGTCTGCAAAGCGATCCTCCCCGCCTGACGCAAAACCCTCCAACAAGCGGTATCGCACTTCGATGACGACGCAGGACGAAGAGGGGCACGTACCGTCTCAGGGAAAGTCGGCCCTGTTGTCGCCGTCGCAGAAAAAGGCGAACCACATCCAGTCGGAGCAGAAACGGAGGGCAAATATCCGCAGGGGATACGACGCTCTTTGCGAGACCGTGCCTGCACTCAGAGAGGCGTGCCTTGCGGAGGACGAGCAGCAGCTTGAGGAGGGTAAATGCAAAAGCCGGCGAAGAGGGAAGGGCAAAGGAAAGAGCGATGACGGTGACAGGGTTGACGGGCGGGCAGGGCCTCGGAGTGAGAACGTCGTGTTGTCGAAAAGTAAGTGGTGATATCTAACGTTATGTGTTCTTAACCGCCACCTTGTCCAGCTATCGACTATCTGCATGAGCTGTTGTCAGACCGAGAGGCTTTGATGCAACGACTGCACGTAGCTCGCAGCGCGTTGCCGGTTGACCACCTACTCCTTTTCCCCCAGCCGGACGCGCCGCTCCCTCTGTGGGAGCGAAAATGGACTGGCGGAGAGAAAGGCGATGATGATGACGACGACGACGACGATGAGTAGCATGTGCGAACTCAGTACAAAGTTGGGCAGAAAGGCGACGCTAGCCCATCCTGGAAGACACAGGCATGAATGGATGTTTCATTATATTTCAGTTAATCAATCAGTGCGTGTATGAGATAGAGGTCGACGGTACGGTTGATGAACGATGGGTCGCCTTGTTTGCTTAGATACAGTAGAGCGTTCCTATTCGTGGTTTACTATCTTGGCTTCAAGGCGCAATATTGTACATTCGTTGGTAATGACACCCAGCACGTTTCTCATGTCGGAAACCACTCGGCAGTCCCGCAAACGAAAATATCGCTCCGTACGAGTTCATGCTACGTCGTCTGGCTGTCAGCTGATGCCTGCTCGCCCAGGATGGTCCGACGCCCACTTGGGCGAAACGCACAATCGATGGGCCCGGTGTCTGGGCTAGCTGCGTCAAAGGAAAAGAAAAGCAGACCGTCGGAGAACTATACGACTTGTTCGAGTCGGTGAGATCCCCCCGAGGTGTCGATTCCGTCCTGGTTTTACCATGATGTCAGCTAGCCTCTGAACTATGGCCAGTGGAAGGAAAGGTCCTAGGCGAGGAATGCCGTGCGTCTGAAGACGACGACGACGTGGACTTGGAGATCCTCGTTCAACGCGAGCTTGCCACCATCAAACGTCCACGAACAGAAAAGCGATTCGGTGAGTAGTGTGTAACTGGCAACATCATCGTCACCATGCCAGTGTCGTGATGTCGTTTCTTTTGGACCAGCGAATTGCCAGACAAATACCCCCTGTGGTGAGCCGAATCACACCCATCACATTTATGAGTCTGATCCATTGTCTAGTTGTATTCATCTCTTGCAGGCCGCCCGTAGATCCAGTCAAGCTGATCCTCACGCACGCTAAGGATGTTCAAAGGACGGGGGCGGCGAGAACGAGGTACGTGGTGCCCATGTGCTGTAAGGAGTCGCTCTGATGATGAACACGGTCTCCCAGGTATACACACAGGCTCGTGCCCGTGTCTGGCACCTGCGTAGCGAATCTCCCGGAGATACATGCTCTGTGTCGACGCGTGTTTTCCCCATTCTTTGCAGAGGCGGAGAGCGCGCATAGTGCAGACGAAACGCCTCAACTACACAAGGTTAGCTCCATGCTCGGTGATTCGTTGGCCTTGGTTCACGAGCAATATCTTTCGTTATCCAGTACAAGATCGAACTGCGCGTACGAAATCACAACACCCTGACTCGGATGAGCATCATCGAGGAGATAGCGAAATCTATGCCCGCAAATTACGTGGTCGATCTGGATCATCCAGATGTCTTCGTCCTGGTGGAGGTGTTCAAGGTGTGTCCCTGCGCGTGACATAAACATAACCTCATTCGCCCCCACGTTTTCAGAGCGTTTGTGGCGTGAGCATTCTCAGGGATTATTATAAACTGCACAAGTTCAACGTGATGACGCTGGCCAATGAGAAGAATGCGATAGAAGTTTTCAAGTCTGAAGCGGGGCGTGTTCAAAGCAAAGAGTCGAATGGGACCGAGTCTGCGAGTTCCACCCCCAGATCATAGTTAGGTGCAGACCCTTGGAGGGCGAGCATCAGTCCCCACGCAGTCGATAATTCAGATTTACCAAGCATCGACCATTGTCACCACTACATCCTAGTGTCTAGTCGAATATCTAGTCTACTTGATTGGGCAAGTGTTGATGCGCCCTGTGAACCGAGCGACGCCACCAGCAACTTCTCGTCATTATATCTCTCTGTACGACTGACCGTGACAATCATGGACCCAGTTGACTCGATGCTCGATCTCATGCGGCGTCTACCGCCAAGTCGTGTCGAAGACAACGTCAACGCTCTCATTCAAATCTGTCCCGACTACGCAGACGATCTTCTCGGTAGCGTCGACCAGCCGCTCAAGGTCCTGACAGATCGCGCGACCGGAAGGGAGTACCTTGCGTGCGACTATAACAAAGATGGCGACAGCTATCGGTGAGTGCCCTTGACAATGATGTCCTACTTGTCGTCGTCGTCGGGCAGTCGGTCGATCGTGATCATAACCTGTTCGTATTTCCTTTGACAAAGATATGCGTGGTGGATGTTGAGCGCAGTATTGATGCACACCGTGTCTCTAGATCTCCGTGGTCCAACGAGTACGACCCGCCTCTCGAGGACGGCACCACGCCGTCTGCGAAGCTACGCAAGCTCGAAATCACAGCAAACGAGGCGTTTGATACGTATCGGGAACTGTACGTCGTTCCAGCGGCGTCGGCATTTCTCACATGGATGATCCCCCTTTTTCAACACGTCACAGATACTACGAAGGCGGTGTGTCTTCTGTTTACCTCTGGGAACTCGAGGACGGTGGATTCGCTGGCGTAGTACTGCTAAAGAAGGGTGGGTAACGACATGAACGCGCACTTCCATCACGCTTCCGCTCGGATCATGGGTCAGCGCGCTGCTTACTGATGGACCGTACTTGGCAGTGATGAATTCTTCGAGTCCAGATGAGCCATCGGGATCATGGGACTCTGTACACGTCTTTGAAGCCGGAGAACGTGGAAGACAAGCCCATTACAAGCTGACGTCTACGGTGATCCTCCAGCTTGTCACGCGGCGCACCGAAGAGATGCAAACCGATGCCGTTGTTACTCTGGAGAAGAAGGCCTCGGATCACAGCTCCAAGTCATCGGGAGAGGTTAATTTGAGCGGAAGCATGACTCGACAGGTGATTGCCAAAATGTCAGGCTTCTTAACTCCATCTTTTCTGACCTGTGGCGTCGGTCACTGTCCAGACGGAACAGGATTGTCCCTTGCAGGATCCTTCGTCTCATATCACCAATACAGGAAGGATGATCGAGGAGATGGAGATCAAAATGCGTAACCTTCTTCAAGAGGTTTGCCCTTTCCTTTTGACAGAACCATAGTTGATGTTATCCCCTGACAGGTGTACTTTGGGAAAACGCGCGATATTGTGTACGATCTCCGCAGTGTGGACGATCTAGACAAAGCAAGAAAACAAAGAGAACTCCAGAAAGAGCTTGTCGGATTTATGAAGCGGTGAATCTGATACCATACATTTACGTGTAATAGAGGGCTGGCGACGTCGCATCAGTGATAATTGAATCTATTGCACAGGCACATCAACGTCCCGTTATTTGGGCATCGGCAATGGGATTGGCATGAATTGTTACCTAGAACTCGATTAAAGACATTCCACGGCAAGAATTGATGAGTCTTACATGGGTGAGTTTGATTTCGGTGAGGGGCCTGTTTTTGTTGCTAACGGGAACGCGTTCCATCGTGTCCAAGGCAGAGTCGGCGCCATCAATCACCTTCCCGAAGATAGTGTATTTGCCGTCAAGGTGTGCTTGCTTCGCGTACGTGATGAAGAATTGGGATTTATTCGTATCGGACCCGGAATTCGCCATAGCGACCATTCCACGGATGTTGAACTGCGGGGTTCGTCAGCAGAAGAAACAGTGGGCCTGAGTAACCCAACCTTGAGCGTGGAACGTATCTCATCCGCAAAGGGTTTACCCCATATGCTCTGACCGCCTTTGCCTGAGCCGGTCGGGTCACCTGTCTGTATCATGAAACCTCTGATGTTCCGATGAAATATGCAATCGTCATAATATCCGGATGCGCAGAGTGCCAGGAAATTCTAAGAGCCGTGCGCATGAGAACGATCAAATTTACTACGATGGAATTACGCACTTCTGCGGCTTTCGGCACAGCCTCGCAGAACACCTCGATCTTGGATAGAACGGTAGCAGAATATACAGAACTCTCCTGGATGGAACACACCTTTAGTTCTCCATGGGATGTATGGAGTGTTACGGACTGGTTCGCGATCCTGAGTATATGCACGCGATGGTGGCGGATCAGGAGAGACTCACCATGATGTGACAAGGGTAACGCGTGACAAGTTGACAGCTGACAGCAAATCTGCCAAGCCCCCGATCGCGCGGAAGCCGGCGACGCACGATAAGTTCGTATATGCGACCCCATTCTTGACATCAAACCACCACCATGATGCGAACCTCCTCTATTCGTAGTCAAGACGACCCCCTCACCATTGCACTCCGTCCGCCTCCGACAGAGACCAGCGTAGACCGTCAAGTGCGTCTGCAACGCGAGGCAGAGGCTCGTCGCGTATCCGAGCAAATCGATGAAGAACTCAGAATCGAACGCGAGAGGCTGAAAAAATTAAAGGGTGATGTCAAGGTTGACTGTTTATATTTCCATCTCATACTGGAGGAGCTGACGTCGAGCATTTCCAAGCTGCTGCTCCTGGGCCAGGCCGAGTCCGGAAAATCGACGTTGCAAAAACAATTTCAGCTCATGTACAGTCCGGCATCACTCGAGAGCGAGCGCATGTCCTGGAGAACTGTCGTGTATTTCAATGTTGTCCGTTCCATCAAAAAAATCCTCGCTACCCTGGAGGTGTGGGACGACACAGATGACGGTTCCGACTCCCAAAGTGTGCTGGAGCGACAGGAACTCGGCCAGGATGACTCTTTCTTGGTCGGAACATCCCGCGCCAGCATTGTGGGCCTAAACGTCGGTGCACTCTCGGCCGACACGGAACCGTTAGGCTCTGCACCTACGAGTCCTACAAAATCTACCATCTTGGATTTCCGCCGCCGCTTGCTATCCCTGGTGAATCTCGAACCCCAACTGGCCGATCGGCTCAGTGGCGGCATTTCGCTATCGGGATCCGGCAGAGGAGAAGTTTATGTTCGCAGTGGCTGGCAGGCGAGAACCATTTACACGGGCCAGAAGCTTATCGGAAGGCGATCAAAACGACCTGAGGCTGAGAACGTGGGACTAGCCGTCGAACGTCCGGGGACAGCCATGTCAACCAATCCGGACGCTTTGATTGACGAGGTCGCTGCAATGCTGGAGCAGTCGCAGGAGGATGTAACAACCCTTTGGGAGCATCCAATCGTTCGCGCTTTGATTTCCAAGAGAAAGCTGAAGCTTGACGAGTGGTCTGAATTGTAAGCAAGCGCATACATGCACATGGATCTTGTTGATGATTCACGGTGTCTCCGCAGTTTCCTTAATAATATTGCCCGTATCTCTTCTCGAGGATATATTCCATCGACGGGTAGGTCATAATAAACGGATCTATATCATCGTGAATTGACGTAGAGCAGATGATATTCTGCATGCCCGCATCCAGACGATGGGCGTGACCGAGCATATCTTCGACATGGATATCCACGGAAAGTCTGTTTCATGGCATCTATTTGACGTAGGTGGCGCCAGGGGACAGCGCCATTCGTGGGTTCCATACTTTGATGACGCAAACGCCATCATCTTCGTTAGCCCGATTAGTGCTTTTGACCAGGTGTGTTCCTCGTGTATTCCAACTTTAGTAATCTCATGTATCGCGGTATAGTACCTAGAAGAAGACCCTCGCACAAACCGCATTGACGATTCCCTGCAACTGTTTACCCAAATCTGCTCCAATCAGCTCCTCAAAAAAGTTCACCTAGTTTTGTTCCTCAGTATGTCCGCTGCGGACGGTTGCGAAATGAGTGCTAATTAGATCCGTGTTCTACAGATAAGACTGACATTCTGAGAAAAAAGTTGGAGCAAGGCCTACGGGTCTCCAAATAGTATGTGTCAGTCGAGTTTGTATTTCGTTACTGACAGAGAGCAAGTATCTTGTCGTATGGTGACCGTCCTAACGAGTATGAGCCAGTAGTGCAGTATTTTCGGGCACATTTTCTGCAAGTCCACAGAAAGAATAATGAGAACCGACGAGTCCTGTACACCCATTTGACTAATGTAACGGTTAGTGTCATATTCTATGCCATGATGCTATTCATTGATGTGCCTCCTATTCCCAAAGGATACGAGAGCTACGCAGAGCATTATCGGTAATGGTACGTACATAGCTTGTCCTCGTCTCCTATATCTCACGAGCGAGACCCGTCAGTGCGGGACTCCATCTTCCGGGGTTACTTGCAATCAGCGGCATTGGTTTGATTGCCCCCTGCAATGACCCTTTTCCGCGTCATAATTTTCTGCACCACATCTTGTCTTCATAAACCTTCCGAGCAATTGACCTGCTACGTTCGAGCTGCCCATACATTAGACCTTCGTAGTTTTGCTCCGTGCTGTGCTTCGCGCATTTCATCCGCTTGCATTTCCTTATCTCCATCCACTGCCCCTTGTTCGTCTGCTATGTCATGATTGTTCACATTGTCGCTGATGTTTTTGGTCCGACACCTTCGCTCAAGCACAGAAATTATCCGTATGTTTATTCTGCTTGAGAAAAGAAAAACTAAGGCGTGTTGCAAAAATGGTCGTCGTGAAAACAAAGTACTTGTCGCAAGGCCTACTGCAAAAGAAAGCTCGAGTTGGAACGAAAGAGTCGTTTACAGGGAAGTTGCAAACCTACTCCTGATTGCTTGAAGCGCCTTTTTGGTAATGATTATGCTCAGGGCAGTTTCGAAGGTGCCATACACGCACATGTTCCTCAAAGACTGGTCCACTGGTTCGAAGTGTTCCCCAAAATCGAGATACTGAGTGTCGTTATCCGATGATCGTTTTACTTTGAAGGCGTTCCCGCCTCCCCAAGCCTCCTCCCAAACACTACTCAGATTTCTCGGGACGGCCCGGTTTCCCGGAACACGATCCCATATCACCTGGCAGTGTGTTGAAGTTCACATCAGACTCCCAGGACTGGCTCCATTACACAATCACACCCACTGTTCGGCCGTAGTAGCAATATTTTCTTGCTCATAAATCCTCCGAGTAACCTTCTTGCCAATCATACGTTATCAGACCATCGTAGGTTTGCTCCGTGTCGTGCTGGGCGCATTTCATCCGCTTGTTCCACGCTTGCATTTCCTTTTGCGCATCAACCCCCTCTTTGGTAAACCGGTTTGCTACCGTCAGGAGTCATCACGATCGCACATCGCCACCTGGTCTCGTAATTATAACGCATTCGTGTACACAGTTGCCCCCCAATTGCTTGCGACGATTGATTCTAACTCGATCGGGCCTGCTCCGGCGAAGTGCCCCTGACAAGAGTGGCTGTCGTGGCGCTGTATATTACATACGACGACTGAGGAGGACAGCTGACAGGCACCCTTGCTTTTTTTCAACACTTCCTCGCCCCTAGCCAGTATTCAGTGCGATCACTAGATCACGTTGACATGCAGAACGGTGATACCGAATCACTCAGAGTCACATTCTTCCCTCCGTTGCATCACCAACGTAGAATATGGATATTAGACGTTCTCAGACGTGAGCGACTCGTCGAGGCGGGTGTTCAGCATCCTCGAACGTCTGGACTGTCACTAATACTTATGCACAATTTGCTCACAGATCCTAGATATTGGCTGTGGGGATGGCGCTCTTCTCACCACGCTCTGCCAACCTGCCCCATGGCTCAATCCGGGCCATCGTCAAGACACTGATCATGAGCTGTCATCGCTTTTTGCCAATGTTGGCCTCAGCGAGCAAGAAACGCCAGACTTGCACCCGACACGCGTAGCAGGACTCGACATTTCGTCTTCCGCGCTCGACATCACTGCGCGATACACGTCACCGGCATCCATCAACCCGCTGTATACGCGCTGGGAGCCCTTGGAAGTCGAGCTGTGGCGGGGGAGTGTCGCCGAGGTCAACCCCGCGTTCGTCAACATACAGTGCATCGTTGCCAGCGAACTGTAAGCCTGCATTTCATCGTTCTACTTCTTCGCCCAGCTGACGAGCAACCCATGTGGTGCGTGTAGAATTGAGCACCTGACAGACGACGTCCTCGTTCACGTCGCCCCCGTCGTGCTCGGCGTGTACCGACCACGCGTGTTCCTTGTCACGACACCGTCGTACACCTTCAACCAACGATGGTCTGCACCGGGATCCACGGATCCAAATGGGTATCCTGACCCAACTGGTCGCACCGACCGCGTATTCCGGCATCCTGACCACAAGTTCGAGTGGACCGTCAAAGAGTTTTCCGAATGGTGTAATAGTGTCGCCCGCCGGTGGGGATATGCGGTGGAGATCTCAAGTATAGGGATAGCCAAAGAACGGGACCCTTGGGGACGAGACGAAAGCCTAGGCGGCGCCACTCAGGTTGCGTGTTTTAGACGGTTAGATAACCGCTTCTCCAAGGCAACGAGGCAGATTGGGTCATGGGCTGGTGTGACCACCGAATCCCACACATTGGTAGCGAGGTATAACCACGACGCACACCCCTGCGCGGGTCACCCTGCAGATCTCAGGGAAATCGAGCAAGCTGTCATATTCAAGTTTCATGAATGGGGACAGCGTGTCCTCGGGGTTCAAGAACTCTGGTTTGCAGAAAAGGTGTCACTTCTCTGCGGCGGCTCGATGGAAGTTATGCTCGACGTCGCGGAACAGAGTACGCAGCTAGAGCTACAAAGGGTTATTGGCCAACCGAGGGCAAACTGGAAGGTTCAATTGATCGCACAGCTTACCTACAATCCTCGCAATCAAGACGAGTCAACGGAGCCCGACAATATCATGTGTGATGACGAAGACACAGATTACGATGGAGGAGAAAATTCATTCGATTCTGGCGTCCACATGGGTACGACCTATGATGGCGCTCCCTGTCGAGCCGAGGACATTGCGTGGACCCAAGCCAGTGGAGGCGGTGATGACTGGACCACGGATTGGAATGACAGTTGGGTAAACGCATCCGGTGGAAAGTGGTGAGGCGCAAGGAAGCTCAGCTTGACATATTGTTGTAGACTTAACGTGTAGAACCGCATCCCAATTAGCATTCAATGCGTGTACATCTAACATGATTGAATTCCGTCAGGAAAGTAAGGCGAATAAGTATCGAACCGACTGGTATGGAAAAATGACTCAAAAGCGAGGGTGTCGACATTCGTTAAATCTCCAATGTTGATTTGATAGGCACTGCATCTGGTTCATGCCAGCTGCGCGAGATGGACAATTTGCACTCACCAATGAGAGGATGCAACTGAGCCATGTAGGTAATCATCCACATGAGATAACAACACGCCAACGTGAGTAGAATGGCAGTCCGAATAGTTCTGCACGGGCGGTATGCTCAGTTGCTGAATGTCCGCCAGTTGCAGTTTGCCACTTACGTTTGCTGTGGGCCTTTTGGGACGAACAGGTAGCCACAGGTCATTAACCCTAGCACGACGATGAGCATGAAGATCACAGGGAACATTGAAGCCATTATGCTGCAGAGTGGTTCGGTCTGCAGAGTCTTTGAGAATAAAGTGACTGGTAGACCAGCAACTGCAGCTGCTTAGACTAGCTTGATAACAAAGCCAAACAATGTGGGTCCAACTCTATTACTGTGGGTAATACTAGTAGAGATAACTAGGAATCTATGGATCAAAAGCCCGACGTCTATAGCAAACATTGCGAGGTTGTTTGGGCATCGTAATCATGGTCTAGAGAGAAAATAGTGAGTATTCGTCGTGATAGCCTTGTAGGATGCATACGTGGTAATTATGCTCTGGTAGGGGTTGGTCCAACCGGAATTCCACTTGCCGAATCATGGTCGCAAGAACGGTTCCCAGTTGCAAGTACGCGAACTTGGCAAAGAAACTGAGCCGACATTCAAGCCAAGGCGGCGAGACATACCTGCTCCCCAATACACCGGTGTCGGCCAGCACCGAACGGCTGGTAAGGACTGTCCGTACCCTTGCTGACAGCACCGAATCCGTAGTCAATTTTCTCGCCGTTTTCGTCCGTATACGCTTTGAAAGCCTGAGCTGCAACACCTTCAGGGTCAACCCATCGTGCTGGATCCCAAGTAGTTGCATTGAGCCAGATGTCCGGATCCACCTGGCTGACACTTGGAGAAGCAAGGACATAGTGACCGCGAGGTACAACATAGGTGGTATCCTTCGAAGGTGCAGAAAGGGTCGGTGGGACGGGGACATCAGAGCGCACATAGCGCATGATACTGTGAATTGGAGGGTGGAGGCGAAGTGTCTCTCGAATAACCGAGTCCATGATGGGTAGTTCACGAAGTTCCTCATAGGTCATGCTCCTGAATGTACCGTCGGGATTGCCAAAATATTTGACCTGTTCTTGATAAAGTGCCTCCCTAAGCAAGACAATAAATACGGTGCTTTGGGAACAAAGTGAATTACACTTACTGTACTTTCGTATCGTTTGCCAGATGAAGTAAGGTCCAGGAGCCAGTGGCTGAACTTGTATGCTGACCCGCCATGAGAAGAGCAATCAGGATGTGAGCAATCTCGTGGTCCGGGAGTTCTCTACCATCCCGATACTTCTGAGAGATGAGGGCGGAAATCATGTCTTGAGCATCCTGTCACAAGTATAAGCGCAGAATCGGATGGTCAAAGTTTGGACTGACATCACCAGATTGTCTACGTTTCTTAATGATGTCGATGTAGAAGTCGCTCATCTTCTTGTGAGCCGCGTCGCGTTTGCGGTAACTCTCCAAAGGAAGGTTGGGGAAGAGGAAGTTGAGCGGTGTGAACCCACCGTCCAAATCATGGTACAAGTCTGAGAACGACTTATTCAAACCGGAGCGAACTTCATTTCCCTGAAGCGTCCGCGATGCGGTTAAAATCGTAATTTGCGCCATGATATCCGTAGCGTCAAAGCGACCCCAATCATTGATGTCGTTCATTTGAAAGATCAAGAATGCTGCATCTGTCTTCATGAAGCGCTCAACCTCGTCTTCGATCATACCAACGTAAGCCCGAAAGTTTTCAGTCGAGAGACCGACTTTGACAAATTTCTTCTGCTCCATGAAGAGTTCATTGGGAACATCGTAGACCACGTCTTTACCGAACACAGGCGTCGTGAGGTGCTAAGCAATAGTTAGCCAAAAGTAAAACATTGGAAAAGTCCGAATCACCTTGTAAGCTTCTTCTGCCGAAAATGCCATAGACTTGCCACCGAGAACAAAGTTGTTGCCCTTGGGTCCGAGCGCAACAGTAACTTTACGGCCCAGCAAAACAAATGTGAAAACATCCCCATACTATCGAGGGTAATCAAATTAGACAAGAATCTAGGAGTAGGGCGCGACACATTACCTTCTCTTTACATCGAGCGAAGAAATTCAACGGGTCATTGCCATATGAAATTGCAGAACCGAAGATGGGTATAATATGGAACACCTCCGGAGGCAGCGAAGGGTCGCGGGGAAGAACCTACAGACATGTCGGCTTAGTTCTATCTGCAATACATAGTACGCACCAGTTGTCGAAGAACATTCAGGACGATGACAATGAGGGGTGCATAGACGGCCAAGAGGAGGATAGCACCTCCTGGTGAGTTCGCGACATAAGCTTGGGTAGAACCCAGGACGGTAGCGACGTAGCCCGTGGTGGGCAACGTGCCATTGACCGACATTTCGAAAAACAAGAGAAGAGCGTACCAAATTGATGCCCCACACAATGTCAACCGACCGACTTTCTACTTGTATTGCTTAGTCAGATTTTTTTTTTTTTGGCAAATCAGACCATCTCGTTTATCGTCCGACTTTCATAAATGTATGTAAATTATCGTGTGAGCACTTGCAGCGCTCTGTTAGTGGTGCGTGATTATTATGTATTAGTATGATCTATCGCAGTGACAAATAGAGTTGAGGTAGGGGACCTAGTTCAACAGCTTTCACCCTAACCCGCACGACGTCGCCAACTCCCAACGCCTCACCCGAAGGCGCGGGTAACGAGCCAAGCAACCCAAGTGATGATATATGACAAACGAACGAGTTGGGCTCCCCAGTTCCGTCGAGGCGCATGCCGGAGACAGTCGCTTTTAGGGATCGTAAAGGATCGTGCCGACCGGCTGCCGGCTGTGGGTCTTCCATGAAGCGTTTGATGTACAAGTGAGACCAGAAGTCGCTGTTGAGTCTTTCTACCCGTTTGTATTCCTTCTCTTTTTTCTTAATCTCGGGTGCGTACTCCTCCAACCATCTCGGCGAGAATAACGGTGTGATCGTCCCCGGATTGAGCAACGCGTGCTTGATTTGCCAGTGTGCGACGAGGTCGCTGTACCGCCGAAGAGGCGAAGTAACACGGATATACCCTTCACCATCGGGAATCCCCATACTCCAGTGCATCGCGGATTTGAGCGTGTGCTCAACCGCGGGTATAAACAACTTGGACTTCTGTACAGCATAGAAATCCACAAAACCATCTTCCTCTCGCAACATCAGCAATTTCCGGATAGCTTGGGGGTCCCCGAGGCAGACAGGTGGTCTGGATGTTCGCCTCAGCATCGGAATCCCACGTTCGGAGGACCAGCGAGAAGCAACGCGACACGCAGCTTTCATGCATTCCGAAACGATCATGCGAGAGCCAGAACTCTGCATTTGCTGTCCTACGACCTCGTAGGCCAAGGATGGGAAACCGCGAAACCGATAAGAATCAGGGCAATCTAGAAGGGTCCCGATCAGAGGTTTGGGACTGATAGTTATTTTGGCTTTGGGTAGAGCAGTATAGAAATAATTGCTGGAGGATAGATTACGCTGCCTATGCCGTGAAATTGCGTCTGTGATAAGGCGCAGGTTGCCGATATGTTCGGCACTCAGATTCGTCACGGGAGGAGGGGAAGAAAGGACGGGATTAAAGGGACGGAAAGACTCATGGCTCCTGACCGACCCGAGGAGGTGATCCACGCTATCATAATCCACAGCGACGACGTTGCGTACCAATCCCGCTCGAACTTGGTAATCTACCATGTTTCCAACGTCGTCGACCTTAAAGCTAAAGGTAAGCACGCGCTCGGGCTGTCCAGAAGACGAATTTGCACCCAAACTCATTTTGGACAGTGTCAAAGACTTGGGAAGCATGGGCCACGATCTGTGCACAAAGTATGCCGTGAATCCCATTTTGCGCGCCTCTTGAGCGAAGATGTGCGTCGGAGGTATAATAGCAGTGGGATCTGCAACATGGACATGTATCCAAGTCGCGCCAGGCTCGGAAGGAATGGGCTCGATCGATAGACCGTCGTCCAGCTCTTCGGCACCGATGTCGTCGACGACATAAACAGGCAAATCACCAAAGTCATATCGCAGATGCTCAACCGGGTCGCGCAAGTAGAAATCCTCAGGGCCAAGCGGACTCTCGTACATGTTAGCCGCAGCCATTCTGGTGAGATTCTGCTGGACTATCCGATTTTCGGCAACGACCTTGGGCGACTTTTCCTCCGGAGTCTGGTCCAGGTCTAGGTCCGGCCGCCTTGAGACCAGGTCGTCCCATGGAGCTAGATGACCCAGATCGACCAAGACTTGATATAACACCGCATTGTCAATGAGTTCCGCAACTTCTAATTTCTTGAGAATAGTCGTCACCACGGGGGAATATGGATCAGCTCGGATGTGGCGACGCCGGTGAAGGGAATGGTGTAGCACGTCAACAATCAAGCGATCTTCGCGCGTATAACGAATGTTCGTATCCAGTTCTTGTGTAGGTGGTTCACTCCAAGACAATCTAGAGCGTTTTCGATTTGCAGCCATAATCGAACGGGCTTTGGATACAAATGAATCGATAGCGGGGCTCGACTGGTGAATTAGACCCGTGACGGCAACCAGTTTATTCACGTGAGACTGTGGTCGAATGGTCCACACCTGGGCAGTGCGATGGGATGTGTAGTGGGGAACGAACTCGACAGTGCGGTTCATGAGGTAGCGGTGCGTCGCGAGCAAATCGTAAGAATCCACGCCATCAGAGCCAAATATGATTTGTGCGGCTTGCGAAACTGTCACCGTCGACCACTCATCGGGGTCTTGAGATCTGACGCGTGGATACAGTGCAATATTCCGGCTACCGATGGCGCAGTAGGACTGGGCAATTTGACGCTCAATGGTCCGAAG
>JBBPLQ010000110.1:0-53610 GCA_038089855.1 Royoungia palumana
AGAGAAACTGAGAGAATTCGTCACTGAAAGGAGGGCGATGGCATTGGAGCAGCGTGGCTATGACCCGAGCGAGCGGCGACTAGTGGTACGCCTGCACCAATCTTCTAGTGTCGTGTCCAACCACCTTCCTAGATATGGACTTCTACGCGTTGTCGCGCTCACCACACAGCTTGGCCATTCCAAACTGCGCAATCTTCAATGTCCAGTTTATCCTTGAGCTCGAATCCGCCCAACACCACAAGTGAGCCGGTATCGGCACACAAGGATAGCACATCCAAGCTCAAGGTCAAGGTGATCGAGAAACCACAGATGTCGGAAATTAATCCGGGTGTCTGGGATGGTCTCACGCCAGACCAAGCAAAGAAATTTTATCCCGAAGAGTGGGCACGGTTCGTCAAAGACCCCTATGTGTTCCGCGCACCGCGTGCGGAGAGCTATCATGATCTCTCTGGTACGTGCTCAGACTCGATATGCTTTGGACACGTCATCGAATGCCGTCTTCCAGTGCGTCTGGAGCCGGTGCTTATCGAGCTGGAACGAGAGAAGGAAGACCTTCTGATCATTGGACATTCGTCTGTGATCCGATGTCTGTTGTCATATCTCATCGGTCTGCCTGCGTCGGAGATTCCTGCCATCGAGATCGCGAGGGGAGATTTGTTGGAGGTGGTGCCGACCTCGTATGGTGTGCACAGTCAGGCATTCCACTTTTGGGATGGCCCAGGTCGACTTGTTGTCACGCCCGACGGGGAGGATTATCTCTCCCACAAGGACGAGACCAACTTTTATGAGAATTGGGCAGAGGATACAAAGGGGAAGAAGCGAATGACGACGCTGGACTGCATCGCCTCGTTGTCAAACGGAGGAGAGGCTTACGACATGTTTCATTAGTGTAGCTTGCAATCTGACCGTCGACTCTTGCCACCCTCATGCCGTGGTGTTCGCCGCTCACCCGCAGAGAGATCTCTCTCGTGCTCTTCTCCATTACCACCTTTGTTCTTTTCTACAACCTCGAAAGCTCGTTCTCGAGCGACACCATCAACCCGGCGTCCGGCGCTGGCGGAAAAGAAGATTGGGACGACGTTATTTACGGGAACTGGTCATGGGAAGAGGACCGCGTTGCTGATAACGCTCGGAAACAGGCCATCGAGGACAAGAACCGCAAAACGACCGTGTCGTTCCACCCCCAGACCTTTGGTTTAGTAGGCGTCAACGACGGCATTCTGGAATGGGATGACGAGGTTCCGACGACGACGGTGTTGAAGCATGTTCCAGGTGCGCCCGGAACTCGTCTGTCGTGTCGTCGCTCAGACTTGCGAAGGATATACGGTCATGGACAATGTCTTCATGCTGAATGGAACATTGTTCGTCGTCACCAACGATCCCACTTTTCCTTCGCTTGACTCCATTGCCTCATCCGCCGAGGACCCACACGTGGCACCGCGACCTTCTGATTGGCAAGCACTGTCCACCACGCAGGCAAGGGAGACGTTGGGTTCGTTTGGCGGCCTGTGCGTCTTTCTCCTCCCTCTCACCCGTGTGCCACCCGTGCTCATGCCCGCTCAGCATCCACGGTGTGAGCTGGCTCGTCACAGACCCGTCGCCGAGTTCGTTTCTCGCCTCTTGCTACGTAACGCTCAATTCACACTTCATACAGGCAATTACACCTTCCTCTCCCTCTGGCGCACCTACAGTGCGCTTGATCCGTCCCTCTCCCCCGACACACTGACCCTTCCACCACCCCGGCGCGTCTTTTATCCCAATGTGCCTATCTTCATGGGCGAACGACCAGATCCAAACGGACCTATCATTCTTCGACAACGGTCTCCAAGTGGTTTCCACCCCTTCCTCGCCAAAGCAGCTTTCCCGACCCTTGGTCTTCTGTACCAGGAAGACTGGGCTGATTATGCCTTACTCCACGTCCCTTACCTATTAAAGCGCGTAGTCATAGCAGATCAGGGCGCCGCCCGTCGCGCTAATAAGGGCGTGCCTCCGTTTGCCGTTCCCTTGTTCGAGCTCAAGGCGTCCAAGGACTGGTGGGAGCCGATTCGGAGGCAAGTAGCACAGTTTTTGGGTGTACCTGAGGACACGCCAAAAGCGGGGTGGTTGGTCAAGGGCCAGACAGTTGTTACGTATGTGTCGCGCCAGGATGCTGTGCGCGGGCCTAGGTTGAAGGCGGAAGACCATACGGCGTTGGTCGAGGCGCTCAAGGCGCTCGGGAAGGGGTATCAGGTTCACGTGGTGTCCTCAGAGGCAGATTGGGTGGCACGCATGACGGCGATTGCACAGAGCACGGTGAGTGGTAAGATGCGATACGGTGAACATGACGGGGTTGATTCGTGTTTTGGAAAGATTGTGCTCGGCGTGTATGGCGTGCACATGGCGGATAGTGTGTTTATGCCGCCTTCATCGCGTGCGACGGTGATGGAGATGTTCCCGCCGGGCGTGTTTGTCCGAGACGTGCAGTTGTCTGTCGAAGCGCTAAAGATGGGCTATGTGGCATGGGTAGCGGGACGGTGAGTGGCTTTACTGGTGGGAGGATACTGCTGACTGGTTTATATTCTAGACAACATACCGTCGGTGCACTCCCCTTAGCCGCATCGCCGCATGAAGGGATCGAGGACGAGGTGCCAGTCGACGTAACCGCGATGATGCAGGCCATCAAACGGCTTGCATGATGCGTACGTTTTCGTCGCGAATGTTTTTTTGCTACCCCTCGATCCACATAGAATTCGGTAGTATCGATTGTATGTTCTTTTTGCTGACATATTGACGGAGAATTTGTATGTTTTGGAGAATATTCCATAAGTAATTACATAAAATAAATCAGTCAAGGCCTAACTAGTTCAGATGGAAGAGGCGTGAGCACCCGACGCTCGAAGATGCCTTTTCCACATCGTTTTGAAAACTGCTGTAAAGTTTTCAGTGTACCGACAATAATTCCCAAGATCTGAACTCCGGATTTTTTGTTAAACTCAGGGCCGTGCGCTATCTTTTATTGGCGCGTATGTCCTATGCAGGTGGAGGAAGACAGCCATTCGGATCGCTTGCGCTTGCAGTATAGTACTGAACCCTACAGCATTACCTCAAAGGGTGTGCACGACATGACACTAATATGCCGGAAGTTAGAGTAACCAGAGGTGGGAACTGAGAAGTGCTAGTGGGCAGAACATTCACACATGTCAAGCCAAGATGCCTCGGAGGTAGGCTGCGGCTGAGCGTGAATTGTCTCGTTGCTGATTCTAGGACACGGATACATTCAACCGAGGATGTAGGTCGTTGGGGGGACGCGCTGAGCGAGGGTCCCTGAGGGAGTATGTCACATGTGAACTTGAACTTACTCTACCAGGGCCGCAAATTCAGTTGCAAACCGTGTCAGTCCAGATTCGTGTGCTTTTTCTGACCCTTTATTAAGCCGTTGTGCTCAGTTCTTGGTGACAGCCACTGGCTGGCAAATACAGGATCGAATAGTTCTTGGGTCTTCAAGCACTACTGATCCGCACTGGGTGATTAGATACCCTTCGGCAATCATCATTTCAAGGTGCGAGTGTGCGTCATGTTCGCCTCCCAGTCGCCACTTGTGTCTCAGGCTGATACTTTTGGCCAGTGGCGTTGGTGTAGTTTTTCTCTGGCCCTCTCCCACAACCGACTCCACCATGCAGGCCTATCATTGTTCTGTCGGGAGCGTTTTGCGTAGGCATCCGGTTATGTCAGAGGATGAGCTCCTCCAAGCGCTGGTAAGATGTATTGACATGCGGCGGAGCAAGTCTAATGTTCATTGTGGTTTTGGCCTCTCTTTGGCACTATAGCTCCCCGATCCATGTGCCAATGTCAGTCTTTTTCCTTTCTCTTGAAGGTCCCGGCCCTGACACTCTGGCTCGTCGCGGGCACTGGCACGTATCAGTCTCCATGCCTTGACACCGCCTATTCGAAGCACAGCAATACCAACTATGCTGCGTCGGGTCAAGATATTCTCGCCATCACTGAAATTGTTGGACAACGACAAGCCCAACTCTGCGACGTCACTGCGGAACTCATCTGTGTTGAGTCGATCATGCAACGCGTCCGAGACGTCCACCGGCAACTCCTCGACAAGCGCAATCAGATCCTATCCTCAATGGAGGCCCACCAAGGTCTTATTTCCTGTATCCGGAGGTTGCCCCCGGAGATACTGGCTGAGATCTTCGTGCAGTGTTTACCTCCAGAGGCACACGTTGAGCCGGACATCAAAGCTGCGCCGCTACTACTGATGGGTGTCAGTAGAGGGTGGCGCAAGGTAGCGCTGGGAACGCCGAGATTGTGGTGTTCGTTATCGGTCCGGCCAAGCTATTGGATACAGCAGCAGGGTTTGTTCTTTTACCACCATTGGCTCTCACGAGCCAGGGGCTATCCACTGTCGCTCGCTATTGACGCCTGCCAATCACCTCGGAATCCCGTGTGGCGGTACGAAGTGACAGAGCTCTTGCAGCCATACACGGGCCGGTCCGTTCGGCTCCATGTCACGTTCGACGAAGCTACCGCACCGGACCTATTGCTCAAAGACATTCCCATGCTCGAGCACCTCTCGCTTGAAGGCGACCTTCGTATAACCCAAAAAATCTCCATTGTCCAGCCCCAACCCCGATTACGCAGCCTCACCGTCAACACGGTCACGTTGACCTCGGACGTGCTCTCTGCGCTCAATCCCAACTGGTCAAATCTCACACAGTTACGGGTCAAGCTCAGTCGGACACCAGAACACGACGCAGATCGCCCGATCGTGTTAACCCTCCTCGTTCTCTGCCCCCACCTTGAACACTTTTCTTTTTCGCCCGTCTACATCTCACGCCACGACGTGCCGCCGAGGTGCGCGCTCACGCATGTCAGACTCCGCTCGCTTGAGGTCATCGTCGTGTACGGCGTCGGCAGCTTTTTGGATTCGGTCACCTTACCCGATCTGAGGCGTCTCGAGATTCGGGATCTGGACATTATCCCGAGTGCATGGCGACAAAACGAGTTCAAGACGTTCTTGATGCGCTCGCAGTGTCCCATTGAGAGGCTCAAAATTCATGGCGCGCAGGTGTCGATTAACAAAGCAGATCGACAGGAGTACGCCGCGTTGATACCGACGCTGAAACATCTGGATTTGTGCCTTGCGGTGATGATGCACCAAGATGGATGATGGAGGGCGGTTGAGGCGCTTTCAAGTTATAGGCAGGAGCAGAATGGACCGCAAGGTGAATCAGGTGATAATGATATGGAACAGGCTATCCCACGACACCTATTTCCTGGCGTTAACAATAAGGCTGAGTCACGGTTGTCCCGGGGAAGTAAATTGGGCGATGTTGATATTGCTCAACATGTCACGGTAGCACTGTACTATGATATGATCACAAACACATCCCTTGAGGAGTCAGAACCAACTTGGTCCGAGCTAAGGTTCTCGCACCCGATAAGAGAAATGAAAGATGGAAGACGGACGTACGACGGGTGCGATGTCCTCGTATCCGTCCAGTTATAAAGGTGCCGGCGGGAACGGCAGGACCATAGGCAGGGGCGCAGGGCACTGCCAGTGGGGATGTACCGAAAGCACAGATACTTCCTTGGTACGTAGCCCACGTAATATTTAGACATAGGGAAAGTACTAAACACCAACTCCACGCTGTGAGATCACAAAAAGACAGGTAGAGGCGAGCTGGAAGAGGAATTCCAGTCTGGAATAGCGGTCGAGGGGCTCACCACATTCAAGGTCATTGTTAGACAGCACACTAATGGACATCTTCACCTTTTACAAGTACTCTACACGTCTGAATTAGACATCGTTGACGAGGTCGCCACGTTCTGATCATCATCAGTCCATCCGCCGCGAACCCTTGCCGGGCACAAGCGCCCACAGAACTGTCATGAATACCATCATTGCTACCAACCTATGGCGTCGCACGTCAGCTCCGCAACGCGCACTTAGGAAGGACCCGGACACGTACAGAGGCTGCAAGGAACTGATTCCCGTCTTGGATGCAATCGCGCCTGTCATAAACGGGAACAACGCAGACCCCGCCTGACCAAAACCAGCGATCCATCCGATCGATCCTAGTATCGCATGCAAAGATGAGTATTCGCAAGAAATGCGAAAAAGAAACGTGTACCGGTCAACAACCACGCTGGTAACACACGTCCGGCATGGTTCATCGTGATGGGGTACATTGGACCCAGTAACAAACCAATGATCGAGATGACCACAGCGTCGCTGATCAACGATGGTACAAGCCACACGACCAGCTCTAGTCCGATGGCAAGAAAGGCGTAGATGAACAGGACCCTGCGCTCTCCCACCTACAAGTATCAGCGTGAAGCATATGCATGACGAATGTTCTGGAACAGCCGAGGACCTACTTTCTGATTCAACCATAATAACACGATACGACCTGTCATAAGACCTGTTCATCAACGGATGGGTAAGCTGAGACGAAACATCTTTTTGATAGAGCAAACATACCTCCAAAGAATCCTGACGATATGTAACCAGACGATGGACCACCGCCACGAACGTCGATGATATACGTCACAATCCAGCCTAAGCGACATCGTTCGAACGACGCTGAACATAGAGACGTGGATCAAAGAAAGCATACCACCAAGCGTAACCTCCACGCCGACATAGACAAGGATGAACACTGCGAGGAGGTGCACGTCCTTTAACGACATTATCTGTCTAAAATGACTGTTTTCATTCTCATTTTGCTCCCTTGCAGGCTGTCCAATCTGAGCTAGACACTCTTAGCGCATAAATGTGAGCGAAGAACACGAGGGAACCACGATACAGGGACGAACCATCTTGGCTTTTGAGACGAAACACAGCGATCAAGAGGACCGTGTTAGTGAACGCGATACCCAACGAGACGACATAATGAAATGACCAGTGGGGCAGTTGAGCGAATTGGGTCGCAACGAGGGGCGACGACAGTGCACCCGCGCCTTGCCAATCGGTGAGTACTCTCTGAGAGCACATACATAGAGGGACACTGCGTACCGTAAGCCTACGGCCGTCGTTTAGCTCGGAAGTAGAATCAATGGGGACGACATACTGCGTGCAAGAGACCCATTTTCGTTTCGGCGTTGTCTTTGAGGCTGGCCACGAACCCGTTCGCCTGCGCATCCTAGGCATAGTGTCAGGGGTGAAACATCGGCGAGACCGCGAACACGGTAAGACGGACCTGCAACGCCATACCGATGCCATTGATGGTGTACCCCAGTACGAACGCTGGAAAAGGCAGCGCGGCGGCCTCGATGCAATACCCAATCATCTGAAGGACCGACCCTTGTGCAAAAGACGAGCTTCAGATTGGCCTGGTGGGATGTAACATGCGAACGACGCACCGAGAACGATGACCTTGCCAAACCCATACCGATCATTGAGCACCACATTTGAAAACGCGCCTGTCAAAAACCCCTACGCAGTGTCATGTCCTACGCGCTCGACAGCGATCTAACAGACAATACCCACGATGCAAGCAAAGACAAAGATCAGCGAGACCACAGCAAAGTTGACCTGGTGTACTCGTCAGCGTTGTCGCAGTGGGCCGAATGGGGATACCCACGTCGTAGACTTTTTGAATTCGAGGCAACAATGGACCCGTCGTACCATCGTTCCATCCCGCTAGGTACAATGTCCAACAGAGCGTCGCGAACTGGACACGCTCATGGAGACGCTGTCCTTTGTTTTGTGGTACCACCAGTGCATTGTCAGCATTGTCTGTACCATCAGCGGATGGCCCAGGCTTGCGTTGTGACAGATTATCGAGTTCGATATCATCGATAAGGCCGATCTTGGGAGCTTCATCGCGATGACACCGATACTGATTGTCGCTCGACCGGGACACTGCGGGATGTCGCGGATTGACACCGCCTTCTGTAGAAATACCGGTGGTCTGCATGAACCCCACTGTCAATTATCAATCGCTCCCGCATGAGATCAATGGATATTTATATGTGGATTTCTTGTGCAGCCTTGGCCCCCGAGACGATGAGAAAAAACCACACGGAATCAACGTGAGACTATCAATCCGATGATCCACGATTACGTGCAGGTCGTATAGAGAAGTGAAACGACGACATTGAATGAACAGCCTTGCAGCTATCGACCCTTGTCCACTCTACGTCAAACAGCCTAATCTATCCAAGGCCTTCTCAGTCCCTCAATAACTGTTAGCTCCATTCACCTTATCCTTCAGTTGATTAATAAACTGCTGATAGCTCGGCAACACGTCCGCGCGGTCCTGGATGAGACAGCTGAGTGCCCAGAGTCGCAGTGGTGGCTCGCCATCTTCCTTGACGACATATAGATGGGGGTAATACACCCCCCTGCGCATCTCCCGAGTTTTTTGGATGATAGCGTTGACGCGCTGCGAGAACGGATTGTCCAGGACTGGAAGCGTCATCTGGGGCGGTCGTTAGATGGTACACGGCCATCTCGTTATCAGCGAATGACTCACCTTGCCACCGCGCAAGACCTCGTAATTGGGCAGATTGAATACATCCAGAATAAGCTGTGACACTGCATCTCGGCCGACCCACAAGAAGAGTGTCTGACCGTCCTCAATGAGAAAGAGCCCATGCCGTTCGAGGCGCTCTGACGTCAACGGTAGTGGGGTTGGCATAATGATACCATTTTCTCCCACGGTGCCCGCCTTCGGATTTCGTCAACCCTTGTGTTCTGACAAGTGGGATGAACGCACCTCGGGAGGCATGTTATGCAGCGAATAAAAGTTGGGATGGATGTAGGGAATGAGCATTTGAGACGGTAATGAGGTAAGCAATGCTTGTGCGTACGCTCTGAGATCGGGGGGAATCTGAGCGCTTTGGCGAATACCGACCTAGCAAAGAAGCGACATTAGATGACACCACTCTCTGACGATATAAAGGTGGTGGAAATCCTACGTTCTTCAGCAAGCCAAGAACCAACACAGGGAGCATCTTCATATTCTCCGAGATAGCGAGCTGTGCACTGGCACCTGCACCGGCCGCCGTCATACTACCCTTGTATGATGATAGGATGTCCACCATGCGTTGTAGGACCGCATCTCTGCTGTCTTCTAGCTTGTGCGTGAGCGAACGTTCCACGGCCTTATTTGCCAACAGCGTCGCAATTGCAACCTGATCTGCGGAAGCAAAAACTTCTGATAGGTTGCTCGTTGTCGGGAGTGCGAGCGTGATGACGCGAATGCGGCGCTCTCCATAGCACGTCGTGTGAAGCACGGCGGTTTGAAAGACTACGAATGGCGCGGTGATGGTATCTTCAATCTGTATTTCAATGGCATACGACTGATCGACGGGCACAGCCGGCATCGCCAGAAGATCCGTGGATCTAACGAAGAAGTTTCCGTGGAACGAAGCCATACGCAGGCCTGGAGTGAGAGAAATAAGACATACGAGTGTACCGCAAGGATGCACTTCACCTTTCGAAGAACGGACACGCATGACAGCTTCAAGCATAATTGGCATCGCGAGTACTTCACCAAATTCATGAGCAAATTTGATGGCATCCTCGGTGCGTGATGCATTGAACGCGGGGTAAAAGAATGTCTGGCCAGAAGTGTAATGGGGAAGGCATGCTGTAACAC
This sequence comes from Royoungia palumana, assembly GCA_038089855.1. Lineage (NCBI taxonomy): Eukaryota > Fungi > Basidiomycota > Agaricomycetes > Boletales > Boletaceae > Royoungia > Royoungia palumana. The sequence continues at coordinate 9,597 of JBBPLQ010000110.1, forward strand.
AACTGAGTTGCGCCTCGATCGGAGGGGAGGTTCATACCAAGACTAGCGACATCTTGGTATCCCGAGCTGAAAAGGAACATGTCCACGGAGACTTGTGCGCGTGAACATTCGATAGCAAAGGTTTTGTAGAAAGGCGACGCTGCTTGAAGTAATGAGGATTCCTTGCTATGGAATGAGAACAGATGAAGACTGATAGACAAATTACTCAACCTTGGAAGTGCCAAGAATTTTGGGATCTTCTCGGTTTTTCAGTGCACCAGCACCAACACTAGGTAAAGAGGCAGACAATACGACAATCTTTCCACCAATTGGGGCCTATGGTACGGTCAGGGAAATCGAAGATTCTGACGCGAAACACATTACCATCAGCTTGAAGCCCGCTTGGAGGGCAGGTCCAAGAGCACTGCCAACGGTGTGATTATCCTGGAACATATCGTTGATTCTACCAAGAAGAGATTCTAATGATGCTTTCGCTTCTGCCAGATTGACGAGGAGATCAGTTGGTTTAGGCAAAAAGACATCATCTACATCTGACACGACAAGCATGGATGAATCAGTCGTGCCGGGCTGCATAGGACACCACTGAGACAAATAATCAACCTGGCTCGATGAAAACTCACAGGCATGGAGAAGAAATACAGCGACGTGTCAAACGCGATGAACGCAACTTTAGTGCGGTCGTCCTCGTTAGGTATACGATCCAAGTTCTCCAAGATAGTTCGAGTGGCAGTGGCGACCATACCTGAACCAGAAAACATTAACCAAGTCAATGGGAATAGAGAATTGTCTCACCTGACTGGACCGCAGAGTGACTGACATCAATAAGGAAGACATACACCGCCGGCTGAGGTGGCCGAACCATGTACTCAGTCGGGGCGACGAATTCCACGACGGAATGATTTAACTCGTCACGAGCCCATCGGTCACCAGGCTGGTTCCGAATCTGATCCCAATCGAAGAGCTGGGGTACCTCGTTGGACATGTTGCACATACAGCACCGCCAACTTGATGGAACAAGATCAAGTTTTGAAAGCTAGGTATATACGAAACGTACCGGTTTCCACCGTCAACAAATTGAACATATGGGTTAATGTATGTTCTGCAGCGCCTACAACGGGCGATAACAGTGTCTGTGACCAACGGGACGGGCTGCTCTCCCTCCTTGACCGTGCGGTAGGGTGTGATCACGAGGGCAAGCGGGATCTTTGACTTGTTGAGGAGGGAAGAGGTGGTCGGGATGGCATTCAAAGTACACCGCTGATAGGTGGGATTGGCATTTGCGTAGGGAGACGTGGTGATGCACGAATTAGGCGGCAACCGAATCTCCGGGGGCGGATGCATCAGCTCGCGTGGGTCGGGCGGAGATGTCAACAAGTTAGTCGTGAAAAGCTGCAAGGTTTTCTGGCCCATGGACATCGCGCCAAATTGATCCGCCAGTGCATTTATGGGCGCCGTCGGAGGGTAATAAACAGGCTCTTGTCCGAAACCGGGCGCATTAATGTACTGGGGTTCTTGCTGAGACGGCTGTGCATACTGTTGTCCGGCGAAACCTTGCTCGGCTGCCAGCCCAGGGGTGAAGAGCTGGGGACTGGTCGTTGGATGCGGCTGCTGCTGGACTCCAAGAGCAGCGTAAGACGGGTCTTGAAGGGCATCGCTTGCGCCATAATAGGCTTGTGTCTGACCGGCAGCGTATTGGCGACGCTTGGCGTGGGCATGAGTTGGAGGTGGAGAAACAGACGGCCCGTGGTCGTCGATGGGAGCAGTTGGGAGCTGCGTGGGATGTTCCCACTGGGATCGACCCGTTGCAGTCTCTGTGAAAAGTGAGCACGAGATGGACGTCGGCGATGCTTTGACACACCGATATAAACGAATCGCTGGTGAGCCGGGTCCCTGAAAAGGTTGAGCAGGCTGTTACAGACAAGCAAACACGGTACCATTCGGCAGACCACCCAGGTGGAAGTTGTTGCGCGTTGGTGGTCATCGTCAGGGTTCAAACTGGATTGTCGGGCAAAGACACGTAGCGTAACAGGAACAAACAAGCACATCTACTACAAACGTCGCTCGAGCCGGCTCAGCAACACGCCCGCACACGTCTCCAGTGCTTGCGCCTCTTCTGCCTTGGCGTCTGCACAACCCGCCCACCGAATCTTGAGGTTGTCGTCCACCAAATACACGTATCCGACGTGCTTGTTCGTCATGCCCAAGGGCTCGCGCACGAACTCGACGTTCTGGCTCGACACGAGATACGTGGGATGCAGTTCCTTCGGCACCGCCTTCGCGATAGACGACAGAAAGAGCGACACGAGCCAAGACTTGAGAAGGTTTTCCTGCAGGTTGATCTGCACATACTGGTATAGTGGATTGGATAAATACCGTGCGTTTGTCGGCGAGACGAATCCATTTACATGCACCTGGGTCTGTCAGTCGTCGCATCAAGACACAATGAACCACCGAGCACCTCTGACATTCTGGTTGACAGCATGGCGACCACAGAGACCCGGCCACGACAAATGTCGGTCGTGTGGGTGTGAGCACGAGTGTCCAGTCGAGAACCCGATATGTTTGGGAAATACAGCGCTTTCTACGACATTTCTCAGTATTGTACAGACGAAACGAGTCGCAGTACTTGCATCCTCCCTGACCATAACATTGGGTGCGATCCATGTCTTGCCTCCATGTCTCCGGGTTGCGTTCAGATCTGTAAAGTACCCTTTGCCGGCTTCCTCTATTCTGAGGGTTGTGAACATGCACTATAGCACCACACAGGAAAGAAACTCACAGATGCTGCCGTTGCTGGAGACGCGTTTCTTGGTCCATTAGATCTTTCTTCGTGTCCCCCCATGTCTTGGTATATGCCACTGGCCGGTCCTTGACGCCAAGTGGCCGCTGCAACAGCGAAAGAGGCGCGTCGACACTGACGTCCTTTTTGCTGACGCTACTCGAGGACCAGCGAGTGGCTGTCGCGCCTTGTCTCAGCAGCGGACGGACTGTCCACATTTCGGGATCAAGAACTACTAGCATTTTTCCTAAACCTTGTACGGCAGTCGTCACGTGACCTATATATATATGACGCGGGTCGCGCACACTTTGTTGACCGACCACTCTTGTCTTCTTACCACTACCACCATCCTCAACTGTATATCTGTACAATACAAACATGGTTCGTCAACCATTTTCATATGCAGTGATTACTGTATCTCTCATACCCTGTATTCTAGTCTGGAAAGGGTTTGTATTCGGTCAAGTAGTGCTCAGGTCTTCTCCTAATTTTCTGGTATTCACAGGCAAAGCTGGAAAGTCTGGTGGCAAGGCCGGTAGTGAAGGCAAGGCGCAATCTCGTTCTGCCAAGGCCGGTCTTCAATTCCCAGTTGGTCGTGTACACCGTCTCTTGAAAAAGGGCAACTATGCCCAGCGTGTAGGCGCTGGTGCACCAGGTATGTCTATCTATTCTATGGTTTATCTATCAAGAATTCAAGTCCATTGGTAGTCTATCTTGCTGCTGTCTTGGAGTACCTTGCAGCTGAGATTCTTGAGCTGGCTGGGAATGCCGCCCGTGATAACAAGGTGCGTGGAGACGTTATATAATTCTCATCCTGACGTTCGATGTTCTCTAGAAACAACGTATCGTTCCACGCCACCTTCAGCTCGCCATCAGAAATGACGAGGAGTAAGTCTCTAGTCCTTTTGCAAAGTTGCCACTTAGCGTTCGTTACAGATTGAATAAACTGCTTGGTGATGTAGTCATATCTCAGGGTGGTGTCGTTCCCTTCATCAATCCCGAGCTCTTGCCTTCCAAGACGAGGTTTGTCCATTCTGTTCATCTTATCATATATGTCGCTCATGTCGACAATAGCAAAGGAAAGAAAGAAGGCGCTAGCCAGGAAGTGTAGAAAGCTTTTGAAGTCTCTCTTTCTGTTTCCTTATTGGCTCGATATCTTTTATCATCTGCATTCAGTGTATCATGTAATGTCGACCCTCGGTTGTAATCCACGAGCATTTCACAAATGACTGCAGTATCTAGGCATTAAGCAATAAACCTTGATGTGAATGAAAGATGTCTTGCGCGAATAAACAAAATGCATAGATTATTCCCTAAATCATCATCCTGTCGTCATCCAATTTCCGCAAGACGTGATCTGATACCGCCGGCGATATTATCAGCTTTTTCCAAAGCTCCCTCCAGGATATCGGATTTCCCTATTCCGTGAAAGAGTATGACATCAGTGCAAACCATATCCAATGAACCGTCGTACCACGTCACGCTGCATCACACAAAACGCCCCTGATACGTTCCCCCAATTAAACGCCTCGAGCTCGACCCAGCCCTTGAACATAATCTTGCGTTTGTCGAACCCGCCAATCCGCAGTCGATGAGTCGCCCTCGACCCCGCGAGGACGGCAGCATCCTTGTATTTGACCTGTTCCATGGTAAGACTTTCCTTGATAAGCTCGATCAAGATGCCGGGCCCGATGGCGGTGTAGAAGCGCGTGAGGTGCGGGTTGTAATGTCGACCATTTTGGGTTTGCGACTGGTGATAGGCCGTTGGAAGGAGAGCGTAGATGACGATGGTCCGACTTACGAAGAGGAGGAGAGATTGTGTAAATTGGGATTGGGCGGTAGACATGATCTCGTCGCCATCGGCGTCTTTGCGCGAACTGGATAGGTCATGTCGATGGGCAGAGCGCCGACACGCGAGGGGCACTCACCACGCTTCGGGGTCGGCGTACATGAGATCGCCATTATCGCGTAGGGACTGCGTGAGTTGTTCTGCTAAAGCTTGCAAGCCTCGCGTAGCCAGTTGACTCGGTCTGATGGAGCTGAACCAAGGTGTCTTTGGAGTATGATATAAACACACCTAGCAACCCAAGGATGTGCATAGACTTCAGCGAGCGTCATACGTCTTTCCGCTTCCAAGGTCAACATCCCGCAGATCAGAGCTATACGAATTGTGGGACGTTCAGTTACTATCGTCGATAACAATGGTAAGACAGGGTCGACGTACAAAGTGTATTCGTGCCAAACCTAGTCCACGGTTCTTCATTAAATATCTCCCCTGAGAGATATCTACAGAATTCCGGGCTGTTATCGGTGGGCTCATCCCATGGGGTATCTAAACGATCAATAGGTGAAAAACGGATCGAAAATGGCCAGCTGTGGGACGTACTCCCGGCGAGAAGTGCAAACAATATGACTCCCATACCCCATATATCAATCGGTTCTGCTTCGTACGGGACTCCGTAATTTAGCTGTCGTCCCACAATTGCATGAGCACCCCTCAATTAAGACCTGTAGGGGCCCACCTCGGGTGCGATATAGGGTAAGCTGCCACAACGCTCGCTCAGCTGCCGCGTCTTCCCGGTTTCCTTCTGTTTGTAAACGGCAGAAAGTCCAAAGTCTGATATCTTGAGCGTTCCGGCGGCGTCTAGGAGTAGGTTCTCGGGCTTGAGATCTCTATGACAGACACCTTGTGCGTGAATGAAATCCTTTATAACATCGAGTGAGTGGCGCGACAGGCTACAGGACCAAGACACACCATTCCGTCCACCAACTGCTTGAAATACAGATGTGCAACATCTTCTCCCGTACCAACATCCGGCGCTGTTATGAATAAGTACCCCGACGTCACCACCATCTGCTCGAAATGCCACCCACCAATCTTATCAAACAAGTCACCTCCTGCAGCAAACTCGAGTAGCATATAGATCCCTGGCACATAATGGCGCTCGTACTTGAGTTCGACGACGACGGCGCTAATGAATTCGAGTATATTACGATGTTTGAGGGCAGCATGGATCTTCATCTCTTTGTCTACGCTCTTGCGCTCTTGGTCCGTCGTTTCACCGGTAATAAAAATCACCTTGCATGCCGCTACGCGATGGTTTTCAATATCCACAGCTCGGAATACTCTGAATGTTTGATTGTTGGAATGAGAAGAAGAGGACGAAAAAGCGCGCAATCACCTCGAGAAACCGCCTCCGCCGACCTCCTTCTCGAGCTGATAACCTGAGATTTCGTGACTGTGCAACGCGCGTCGTATATTTGATGTCGTTACCTACCGGCTACTTTTGGGTACTTCATGGTGTATGTTTCTGGGCGCGAACAGGGTGCGATTCCATTACATTGACGATTGGCCCACTTGACAGGGAGGATACCATTGTGACAACGCGGTGTGATAAAATCACGTGATCTATGTCACGGGATTGCGTGACACAATTGCGGAACCCACACCTTGTCAACTTTTTGTCAGGGTTCGAGTTTTCAGGACGTTGGAGAGCATGCAGATCGACGTTTGAATTTGAACGTTTTTAACTGGATTATGTAGTGGCTCGGGTTTGGTGCGCGTCTCATGTATGTTGTACCGCGAATGACCATCCCGTCAAGCTGTAACTTGAACCAGTTCACATGTCCCACGATATCTATTGTGTCACGCCACGATTGTTGTGACCGGTAATCATAGTTTCAGTCTGTTCTGCCCTTATGACTTCCCGCAGCCGCGCGGTCCCCTTGATGTTTCTTGTCGGCTGTTCAAGAAAGGAGTTATACACTGTAGCATTATTCGATGTTCACCGTGACTAGCTCCGATTCCCCAGTTGATGATTTCATCCCGGTCGAGTCGGGCCATCCTTGATGCCTGCATCACATGTCCATACGATCTGATCCAGGAATCGCGCGGTACCCAAATCTTCATCTATCTATTGGTAATGAGTACCATCTCCGTAATCTTTGACCATCATTGAACCCAATAATGACACAACCGTTCTACCTATAGCAATTCACCCTGCTCAATCTTCTTCGGGTTCCTTCTTCACCCTTCCCCGAAAATGGTGCCATGGAACGTCGTGGATGACACGCGGTGGCACAACACGGTTGATGAGTAATGCCATTGGGGGTGAAGTAGATGGCTGATCTTCTGCTTAGTAGGCATCAGAGCAGCTCCGACACGGGGCTGGATTGAAGGGCAACCATAGCGAGATCGTGGCAACGGCAAGGGCTTGATATTACACGAAAGGACACATCCTCATGTCAGTAAACAGGCTTCAAAGCTATCATCTGGTGCCTCCACCGCTTGTTGCTGAGAAGAGACAAGCATGTCGCCTTTTTGAGCACCGACTTTACCGCGGACGTCCGTGCTTAACGACATGAGCGATTTCCCAAGATGCACCAAGCTCGACAATTACCGTCGAGTGGTTTACGCAACTTATGGCATTCGATGAGTGTTTCCTTGCTTGACTTTGTGTACTTTTTCGGCGATCAGATCGTGTTCCAGCGGCGATCAGGAAATTAATTATTTGCACAGTTTATCCCCCTTGCTGTTTGCGTTCTGCGGGTCCGACCATGAATTCGAGCTCGCAGGACCACAAAAGCCATCCATTCTCTGAATCATCATTTCGTCTTGGGAACCACGCTTGGGAGCTACCGAGAAACTGTTGCAGAGGCAGATGGATTGTGTAACTTCGGCATCGCTCTATGTACTTCGGGCGTTCGATCGCTATGTAAGAGATTGATTACCCATCTTAACCCCATTCCAATTATTGTACCCTGCAGATTGCTCTCATTAAGTCACGTACCTGTTTCATAATTCCATCCAACTTATATACGAGGCCCAAACCAAGGGCGAGGAGCAGCGACCCGTTTACAACATGTCCCAACCACCGTCTATGGATGTAAAGGTCGGTACCGATACTCTAACAATGACTTTTGATCCGTCGAACGTTTCTCATGATCAACACCTTGCTCTGGCTTTGCTTTTCGCTTGCTGACATGATTGAACGAAAAGGCTTCTGTCGAACATGCAGATGACTCTGTGTATCTTGGCAAGCAAGTATATGCCGAGATACTTAGGAAGATAGATTGGCGCCTCCTACCAACCGTCTCCTTGCTGTACTTGTTATCTTTTTTGTGAGTTCAAAGTGGAATTGCTTCAAGTTGTTTTTGATTGGCCAATGGTTGCCGTTAGAGACCGCTCCAATATTGGTGAGGCGTGCTCCTTGTCGACGGCGCCCGTAGCATTTATACCCCCCTTCAAGGCAATGCCAAAGTTGCGGGAATGGCAGAAAATTTGCGCCTTGTTGGACTCAAGTACAGCATTGCGGCAGCGGTCTTCTATGTGCGCGACCTTGTCAATGTATAATGGATCTTGACTGACGCTCTCCAAGGTCCCGTACTGTCTAGGACAAGTCCCATCGTGAGTCTCTAGAACTGATATCTGAGAGTGAAAATAACCACCTAGACGTTCGTAGGAATATCATGCTCAAGTTTTTTCGACCGTCCAGATGGAGTATGAAGATCATCTAGCACGAATGCGGAAGCTGATCCAGAATGCTTCATATAGTACCTGCAATCATGGTTGCTTGGGGTCTCGTGATGACCCTGATGAGTCTCGTGAAGACATTTGAGGGACTCGTAGTGTGAGCGTTCCCCTCGAGAATGACCGAATGCTAATGGCTTGCCTTGATCGTGCTCAGTGCACGAATTTTCCTTGGCTTTACTGAATCTGGGTTGTTTCCTGGCGTGACGTTTTTTCTCTCGTTGTGGTATCCGCGTGCTGAGCGGACAAAGCGCATCGCGATATTCTTTTCTGCTGCAACCATTGCAGGTGCCTTTGGTGGCGCTCTAGCGTGAGACATCTTTCTTGCATCTGCGCACCGAAGTGTTCAGCTACCAACAGGTATGGCATTGAAAAAATGGAAGGGTAAGTCGTTTTTTAAGAGTTCCATCCCATCCCTTCATCAATTCGTTCACTTCCGGTAGGATCGGTGGTCTCCATGGTTGGCAATGGATTGTAAGCCGTTTTCCGAAACTCTTCCGTGCCATTTACCAATTTTGCGTTGATAGTTCTGTCTGGAGGGTATCGGTGAGGTTCAAATCACAAGATGATAACAGTGAGTTGATGGGCGTTACAACAGCGACGGTTCTCATCGCATTCGGTGCTTTCTTTGTCATGTATGATGTCCGTGCATGCCCACATCCAACCTTTTACCGCTAGTGACTGCTTACTTTTATTCAGTTCCCGGATACAGCGTCATTTTTGACAGAAAGTGAAAGATGCTATCACGTTGAAGTGTTGAAGGCCGACTCGCAGAACTTGGCAACTCATTTCGACTTCTCCTTCATTCTTCAGGCCGTAAAGGATTACAAAACCTATCTTCAATCTAGTATATTCATCTGGTATGTCGGTACGAAGAGTTATGCCTGTTACTTCTTCTGACATCAGTGGGCCAGCTTGACCATCCCTGGAAATGCCATCACATTGTTTATGCCGACCATCATCAATGAGCTTGGTTTCTCTGCTGCAAATGCTCAGCTTCTCTCCGTTCCCCCATATGCAATTGCCTGCACCGCCACCATTTTGGTTGGGATATGCTCCGATAAATACCAATGCCGTGGGCCATTTGTAATCGCGGGGGCCCTCGTGGCAATAGTGGGCTACATCATCTTGGACACGCAGATCCATCCCGGTGCGTCCTACGTTGGTGCCATCCTTGCCGCTACCGGCGTCTTCCCGGCGGTACCCGTCATCGTTTCGTGGGTTACTTCGAACGCTGGCGGAGATATCAAGCGTGGAGTTGCTCTTGGGACGGCCAACGGACTTGGTAACCTAGGCGGGTGAGTGACGTCGGGCTCTTTCGTCCCATTCCCTTATCTCTTGTTTCACATGTCACGTCCACGGTGAATCAACATGAAACCTGATGGCAGAGTATGCGCATCGTTCATCTATCGTGATCCACCGCGGTTTCATGTTGGACATAGCACGATCATGGGTTTTCTCACACTTGCGTGAGTTTCTCAAAGCAAGCGCCCATGACGCCCTGGCAGGCCTCGCAATGCTGATATCGCGATGCGCACAGGATACTTTTGACTTGCTTTGCAATGTGGGATTACAACAGGCTGAACAAGGAAAAAGAGAAGGAGTGCCTCAAACGCGAGATCACAGATGACCCCAAGGGGGAATTCAGGGATGCAGGTGATGGGAGCCCGTTATTCAGATACATACTCTAGGTTGATCGATGATCACCGTTTCCTGTGCATATTTTTCTTTTCGGCTGCGGATAGTGTTGTAGCGACAACATGGAGAATCTGTAGACGGCGAGACGTTACCGTCTACCTATACTTCAGGTTGAGGCTGATCATGACGGGAGTCTGTCCTTGATGTAATGACATCACAAGGCCTCTCGCATCAGAGCAGGCTGCCCGTGAAGAACGAGGGAACAAGACGGTTATTTGAAACAAAAAGGGATAAAAGAGGATGACAATGGCGTTCTTGGGAGGTGTGTAGACCATAGTCGGTGAATGTACGACTCGAAGTATTCGTTGATAGGAACCTGGAAGGGCCATCAGTGCGGGTGCAGATGGTCGGGGGATGACCGCGTAACCCCCTGTCAAGGTCAGGAGGGCAACGATGTCACAAGAACTACCGGTACTATGATTTCGTAAACTCTGATTTTGCATATAAACCAACATATCTGAATGCTTGTAAGCCATCAGCCGCTAAATCTGAACCTCATATGGGGTGCGGGACTACTCTTTTAATCAGTGCTGTGAGATGGCGGTACAGGCTTGAGTCGCTTGTATTTAGAGGGCATGTTTTGCCACGCTGCGGGGGAAGAGGAGTGGTAAGGAAACCTTGTCTTCGCTGGCTGCAAGTTAGCTTGATGTTGTATGTCGTCTTTGTAATAAGTAGTTGTTCAAAGATGCGTAGATGGAACACGGTTTAAATTGTTGAAATTGGGAATACGACCTACTATATCTGAAAGGCTCGATCCTTTTTGATGTTAGCTTAGACCAGGAATGATAAATGATAACTGACCTTGGGGTATTTGGGTCACAGTCTCAATTGAACAGATTTTCCAATGGCTGGTAGGCAACAGCGTGTGAGACAGCCCGCTCAAGCTCCACAGCTGATATATCGGGCTTGTGGATGATAGTCTTTGTTTTGCAGCGCAAGATGATTTGGAGGCTGGCGCGGTTGGCTCACGCCTTTCTTTATCTCCGCAGCAATTACGCCCGCTGAGCGTAGTGTAGGGGCCAGCCATCATCGATCATCGATCATCGAGTTCCAGTCCTACTCACTGCCACGCCTCTTACTGGACGCTGACGAACGAAGCGTGAACGCCGCTGACAATTTCCGATCCTCTACACTTTCTCATCTTCGTCTCTCTCTGCCCCGCCCCTTTGGCCAATCGTTTCGTCGGACTTGCCGTTCCTCCGAGTCCTTAGCGACGAACGTTTCCCATTAGCTTGACTACGGAGTCTCTAAGATGGCCCTGTCAAAATTCTCACTGCCGGACCAGTGCCAGCATTCACTGTCAAGACTATGAGCACGCAAACATCGTGACACGGCAAGACGTTGAAACGGAGTCCAAAACGGGGGTTCACCATGCGGTATGAAGAAATTATCAGTGTCTTTGAGACACGATCCGATGCCAAATCAACTACTAAGACCGTCATTGACACCGCAACTCTTTTTGGGGGCCTTGATAAGTGCGACGCTCGTCAACAGCTCGACGCGACGGGGCGATTGAAATAATTACTCTGGGCTTCCATATACCCATCTTTTACCCTCTCTGCACACCTCTTTCCACAACATCGAGGTCAGTGGTCTTATCACGGTCATGTCATGTTCTCCAATGGGTTTACCAATTGACATGATTTAAGATGTCTTTGACTGGATCGTTGGATAGCTCGCAGAAAGTAGCGTACGATCTTAGACCAGGATCACACACCAAAGTTCTACGAAAAATCGACTGGCGTCTTCTGCCTCTTGTCTCGTTGTTGTACTTTTTTTCCTATTTGTGAGTAATAATCAAGTTCCTATCCGTTTGGCTTTTGTCAACGATCTCTGCTAGAGACCGCGCCAACATCGGCGAGTAATACTTTCTGTATTAACAGCGTTCATGCTGCTTATACCAGCTTTTAGGTAACGCTAAAGTTGCAGGCATGAAAAAAGACCTGCATCTTATTGGGTACAGGTATAACATTGCGGCAGCAGTCCTTTACGTACGTATCTGTATGATCATGAGACAACCTGGCCAACGCTTGCAAAGATTCCATACTGTTTTGGACAAATTCCGTCGTGAGTCAACATCTGTATGACGCGTAAATGAAGACTCAGACATTTCCAGGAACATCATATTAAAGCTTGTTCGACCATCTATATGGAGTATAATGATCACGATTTCAACAGAGATTTACGTTCTGATTCAGAATTTATGATGCAGTCCCTACAATCATGGTTGCTTGGGGTCTCACTATGACCTTGATGTGCCTCGTGAACACGTATCAGGGACTCGTCATGTAAGAGACCTAACAATAGTCCGAGGCGACTACAATCACTAATGCTTCGGTCGTGTCTAGTGCTCGAGCTTTCCTCGGTCTGACAGAGGCTGGCTTGTTCCCTGGTGTAGTTTACTACCTCTCGATCTGGTATCCGCGCGTTAAGCGAGCAAAACGCATCGCAATATTTTATTCTGCTGCAACTTTGTCAGGCGCATTCGGTGGCCTTTTAGCGTGAGTACACGTTCTCGCCTTCAGTACAACATGCTACTCACGCACTAATAGTTATGGCATTGAACGAATGGATGGGTAAGCGAAACACTATAGGTACCTTCATAGCCTGTTCAGCTTCATCTTCTGCAGGATAGGTGGTCTCCGTGGATGGCGGTGGATCGTGAGTCCGCCCTGGGAACCTCCACGGTGTCATTTCTAATCTTTCGTTCAAAGTTCTGCCTGGAAGGCGTCGGTGAGCTTCAAATACCCGATCGACAGTCATAGATCAATGCGCTTTACTACAGTGACAGTGCTTGTCGCTTTCGCTACCTTTTTCCTCATGGACGACGTTCGTGCATTCAGGCACCTAGTCCTTCATTATTATTGATCTTCGTCCAGTACCCAGCAACTGCATCGTTTTTGACAGATACTGAGAGGCACATTCTCATTGAATTGCTAAAAACCGACTCGCAGCACCTTGCAACACATTACAGCATTCAGTTCGTTGTGCAGGCCCTCAAGGATTATAGAAGTTACCTTCAATTTGGAATTCATCTAGGGTGCGTCAGTTATGTGAATTTGTTACCCTTCTGAAGCTTCTTTTGATGTCTCGCGTTACATTCTATCAGCGTGCTAGTCCCCGCATATGCTATGTCACTCTTCATGCCGACCATCATAAACGAACTGGGTTTCTCTGCTGCGAGTGCCCAGCTTCTTTCAGTTCCTCCATTCGCTGCTGGTTGTATATCCACGGTCCTGGTCGGAATTTATTCCGATAAGCACCAGCTTCGCGGACCGTTCATCATCGGGCCTGCTTTCATCGCTTTGGTGGGTTACGTTGTCCTATACACCCAAACGCACCCCGGCGCAGCATACACGGGAACCGTACTTGTAGCCATAGGCGTTTATCCCGCCGTACCTGTTATACTTGCATGGGCGAGCTCAAACGCGGGAGGTGAGACTAAGCGTGGGGTTGCCTTGGCGATGGTGACTGGATTCGCAAACCTAGGAGGGTACGTATTGTATAGATCGCATGTCTTACTTACGGATCATGTTCGCTTTGGCATGGATCTGGGTCAACTGATTTGTGAACAGGCTATGTTCGGCGTTTATCTACAGTGATTCATCACAGTTCCGTATCGGACATGGCACGAATATGGGGTGGCTCAGTTTTGCGTGAGTTTCCTCTGCTGCTAAACTCATTGTCAATAATCGTGTGACGTATCTCGATTACGTGTTACTTGCGGGCATAGGATATTTTTGTCTTCCTTTGCGATGTGGGACTACAACAGGCTCAACAAACAAAAAGAGAAGGAGTGCAACGAAAGCGGAATTACCAAGGATCGTGAAGAGGAATTCAGGGATCTTGGGGACGAAAGTCCCTTGTTTCGGTACACGCTTTAGTTATCCAACTGTCTTGCGACTCTCCCTTTGTTGATTATCTTCTGGTCTTCTATTCGAGGGAATTCTTTCTTCTCAACATAGTATGTAATAAGTCGTGCCTACTTTCTCGGTTTTTAGTATGTGTTTACCTGTAGGTATGCGGGTCAATTCCATCATGATGCAACATGTGTTTCTTTCTTTAGGGCTGAGCGCAAATTTGAAATTGACCATTCACACTGTCCGCGTCGATTCCCCTGCCACGCTCACCGGGTCCTTTGAGGTCAAGAATGCACTATTGTCAAGTCTCGACGCACCACGCGTGGTGATGGGGAGTTCAAGACACTTGATAGTAGTTGGTTGCCTTGTTGAGGACTATGCTGCTGCGGTGATACCGTGATAGGCTGATCTTCGACATCCATATGCTTAATCTCCTTCCATTGGAATGCATTCAAGTCGCTCGACCTCAGGAGGTACATCATTCACTATGGAGGCGATGTGAAGAGTCATACTAGTACTGAAGGAGTTGCGACTCACGAGGATGACCTCCGCGTGGGCTCTAAAGCTCACTGAATTGTATAGAATGATGGCAACAACCTGCTGTCATAATTACGAGGCACCACTGGCGCAATTGATCGGTCTCAATACACCGCCTCGATCCTGTATGTATCAATGTGGTTAGAGTGGCTCTAGCATTGGACTCGAAAGAAAGGTCCTTCATCCACATAATCGTCTCCTCACTACGCTGCATCTACGTTCGAAATGAACGGTGTCTGAAGACACGGGGTTCAATCTTACCACTCTAACGGTTCAGCCCATTCACATCGGCTCGGCAGAGTCACAGCTGTGTAAAAGAATATATACGTAAGTCGTTAACGTCTCCGAAATGATCTATAGAGACTTATATGTGAGGCGTAGTCCACTGTAACTACGCGGTACCGTTTTAGTTACAATAAGTTAGTAAGGGGAGATGGGATGCTATGCTTGACTTAAACAACGGCCCTGACTGCCATCTCCATCCGCGTTTCTACCTCTTACCATGCCTCAATCATCCGACGACGACCTCAAGGTTAGTATCGGGATCTTCTGAGGCTGTCTTGCTGATGCGATGAAACATAAAGGGTTCTGTCGAAGCTGCGAATATCATCGAGGACGCAGCATGTCTCAGTACAGAAGAATATGCAAAGATACTAAGAAAAGTTGATTGGCATCTCCTGCCACTCCTCTCGCTCTTGTACCTTTTGTCATTCTTGCAAGTGATAGTTCCCTGATCCTCTCGGATTGACTATATTTCGCTTTTAGGGACCGCTCTAATATCGGCAGGCACTTACACATCCTGACAATAGTCAATGCTGTTAACGCCAGTTTTCAGCGAATGCCAGGGTTGCGGGGATGGCCACTGATTTGAAACTTGTTGGACTCAGGTATAACACTGCAGCGGCGATTTTTTTCGTGCGTGTTCATACTGACACACGCATAACGAGCCTTGACTGACGCTTCTTAGATACCGTACTGTCTCGGACAAATTCCATCGTGAGTTTACCGAGGGATAGTGCTTGTGATGCGATTGCAATGACCCGCAGGAACGTCGCTTTGAAAGCCTTTCGACCATCTATATGGAGTATAGTGATTTTTCCTATGTGGTTTCTGATTCTGATCCCGACTTCTTAATGCAGTACCTACGATCATGATTGCCTGGGGTGTTGTCATGACTTTGATGTGTCTCGTTGAGACGTATCAAGGACTCCTTGTGTATGATTTCGGAAACACATAGGACCACATATACTGACGCGGGTTCGGGTTACTTCCAGTGCTCGAGTTTTCCTTGGTTTGGCAGAGTCTGGGTTGTTCCCTGGCGTAACATATTACCTCTCGCTATGGTATCCACGCGCTGAGCGGGCGAAGCGTATCGCGATATTCTTCTCCGCTGCAACTGTTGCAGGTGCATTTGGCGGTATCCTTGCGTAAGACAATTTTCTTACTTCAGTACGGGGTATCACTCACTCACTCACAGTTATGCCATCGAAAAAATGGAAGGGTGCGTTATTGTTTTCAGGAATGCTGATGTCATCACTCAAGCCTGTTCTCTGGGACAGGATCGGTGGCCTCCATGGATGGCAGTGGATTGTAGGTCATTCCCAAAGAAAGCCACCCGGTGCTGATCCTGTATTCCTAGTTCTGCCTGGAGGGAATTGGTAAGCCTCCAGTCATCGATCAGCGACGATAGTTTAGCGAGATTGATGTGCATCTGCGTAGTAACTGTGCTCATTGCCCTCACCGGTTTCTTCATCATGCATGATGTCCGTGCATACATGTAAACAACCTTGCTGTCACTCACTTCTACTCAGTATCCAGACACAGCGTCGTTTTTGACAGAGACAGAAAGACATCATCTCGTCGGCGCATTGAAGGCTGACTCTCAACACCTTGCGACGCATTTTGAATTTCGCTTCATTCTGCAAGCTCTACAGGACTACAAAACCTACCTTCAGTTCGGTATATATATTGGGTAGGTCAATAACAATATATTGTCCTTCCATGGTTTTTCTGATATCCCCCGCCGTCTTGCCAGCATCCTCGTCCCTGGATACGCTATCACATTGTTCACACCAACAATTATCAATGAGCTCGGTTTCTCTGCTGCAAATGCACAGCTCCTTTCTGTCCCCCCTTTCGTTTCCGGTTGCATATCTACAATTCTTTTTGGGATATACTCCGACAAGAAGAAACGCCGTGGACCATACGTGGTTGCTGCGGCATTTATTGCCCTGATAGGCTACATCGTACTATACACCCAAACAGGGGCAGGCCCATCATATGTCGGCGCTGTACTCGCAGCAATAGGCGCTTTCCCTCCGATACCTATCATACTCGCATGGGCCAGTTCAAATGCAGGTGGAGATGTTAAACGCGGGGTTGCACTTGCGGCAGTCATTGGATTCGGAAATTTAGGCGGGTGAGTGCAGTAGACAGTTTGATTCAATGTGGGTTAGCTTGACTCGTGATATAGGATATGTTCGGCGTTTATCTACCTCGATCCTCCGCGGTTTCATATCGGACATGGCACAATCATGGGCTGGCTCAGCCTTTCGTAAGTCTTTTTTTCCTGTTATGATATTGCTACGGTTCCCTCATGTGTTGATTGTGTTCTGATCGGAATAGGATACTCTTATCGTGCTTCGCGATGTGGGATTACGACAGGATTAATAAGGAAAAGGAGAGAGAATGCGCTGAACACGGAATCACTGAAGACCGCAAGGAGGAATTTAGGGACCTTGGGGACAAGAGCCCCCTGTTCAGGTATACACTCTAGCCTCAACTCCCGCATTGTGCGACCCGCAAGCTTCTTTCGAACCTTCGATTGTTTCCGCTCCTCATTCCCATAATTATGTAGGCCCTGTCATTAGCATGGTTGTGAAAGCATGCATTTCACGAGTCGTTTCAGCACAAATTACCTTGCTTGACAGAGAAGTTACCGGGCGTTGCCGCGACTGACCCCTACCAAGTTATCCGAATCGCTGACGGCGGTAGTACTTTACATTGCTAAGTTGTCAAGCAAGGTGTTTGCTGCTGCAGGCAGCCTTTCCGAGTTCGTGCGCCCCCTGAATTGGCACCTGTCCTGAGTGAGCACGTTCGCTTGAGTTTTACTTACTAATGAGTCGCCAAACGTAGTCGAACCTAGGGGAGTCCTACAACTTGATGACGGGCTTTATTTCGCGCACGGAACTTCGTAAGCTTCAAGTTACGTGCCAGTTACGGATAACTCAACTGTGCGCCGTCACAAGTTCAGTGACTGATTATGATATAGACAATTTGACTTCCCCAAGGAGTACTGTCGATATCATCCTTCCTCGACTCCGACTCTAGACCGACCCGTGTACGTATTCAACTCTAGTTCTCCGATTGTACAGGTCGATTCTGGCCGTGAATCGGGAGCGTTATCATCAATTTCAAGATTAGCATGCAGTGAGCCTTTCAAAGAATTCGCTGTCCCCAAGGCTAGTCCAACGTCACGACGATTCGTAGAATGGGCAGTGTTGTCGATACAGGGCTGCTCATCGAGTGATATGTACGATTCGCGGACTTGGTGCGCCGCAACTGCGGCACGGAGGTACGGACGGAGACGTGACTATCGAGTTTTGGTTCCGTAACATCCGACAAGCTTCTCAAATAAAAATTCCTGGGGGTGACGTATTCACTAAGACTTGCCACTGCGATGTACTCGGTTCGGGGATCAAGATCTATGACAGGTAGTGAAGAGCGGTTCTTCACAGCTCACAGGTGGATCTCATCCATTCTTCCTTCTCCTTCTCCTCCTCCCATGTCTCAGTCATCCTCCGGTGAATCAAAGGTCGGTATCGATATCGTGTACGATGGTACTCGCTGGTAATGACCACACTCATATGATTGGATAAGGGTTGGATGAAGGCTCCAAATGGCGTAGGAGACATTGCGGACAGTGTCACCAAGTATCCAAGTATCCAACAGCATGCGGGCAGTGTTTTCAGACGATACTTCTGAATCATCGCCCAAATCCACTTTCTTCTTGGATTGACGGTCTACATGGATGGCAGTGGATTGTTGAGTTATTTCTGAGAGGTTCGCGGTGTTATGTGCTAATTCTGGGTGGCAAGTTTTGTCTAGAAGGTGTCGGTAAACACTGATTCGCTACTAGAGAGGGATGGTCTGTTTGACTATTGAACAGCAAACCAGATCGTCGCGCTCCCTACCCTCTTCTTCATGTACGACGTTCGTGCATCCCTGCATTTTGTCTCTGATTATTACTCGCCTCTAGTTAATACCCGGACGCAGCGCTGCTTTTGACAGAGACCGGAAGATTTATTCTCATTGAGTTGTTGAAGACTGACTCGCAGAATCTTGCACCACACTACAGCTTTCGCTTCATTTTGCAGGTTCTTACTGATTATAAATATTACCTTCCATTTGGCATTTACATCAGGTAGGTTGATAAACAATGACTTCACTACCATTTGCTCATATACACGGGGTAGCTTGGTCATTCCTAGAAATGCCATCACATTGTTCATGCCAACGATCATCAATGAGCTTGGTTTCTCTGCTGCGAATGCTCAATTACTCTCGATCCCTCCGTTTGTCGCAGGATGCAGCTGCACTATTATTTTCGGCGTCCTTTCGGACAGGTACCAACGTCGTGAACCATTTGTGATTGTGGCAGCAATTATCGCACTCGTGGGCTACCTCATCCTACACACACAGATTTCCCCCGCAACTTCATACACTGGCGTCATGCTTGTCTCCATCGGTGCTTTTCTACCTATACCCGTCATACTCACATGGACTAGTTCAAACGCCGGGGGAGACGTCAAGCGCAGGGTGGCCATCGCAACAGTCATTGGTTTTGGAACACTAGGCGGGTACGTGTAATTATCATCTTATTCGATGATTGTTGACTCAGTCGTACCGCCACAGAATATGTGCGTCATTCATTTATTCATTTGCTTCGATCCCCCACGGTTTCCCATCGGTCACAGTACGATGATGGGATGGCTTGGCCTCTCGTGAGTCTCCCTCAGGTAGCCTTGTCAATCACGGTCTGATACGCGGGATGCACTGCTGATCACGATAAGGATAGGATACTTTTGCCAAGTGGGATTACCACAGGATCAACAAGAAAAAGGAGAAAGATGCCTCGTGCGCGGGATCTCCGATTTGAGCGGTCGCAAGGGAGAATTTAGGGATGATAGGGATGGAAGCCCCCTGTTCGGATATACACTCTAGTTTCAACATCCACGTACGGTCTTCTCGTGTTCATTTTTGTCTTCTTCCTGGGTTTGCATGGTTGGACGTGGTAATAATCTACGTGTACACCCGCCAATTTGAAACGAAGATGCGTGCCATCTCCCGCTGGGCCTGGAGTCAGATGCATATACTGAAAACCAACCCTATGGAGTTTGAGCTCGTTGGAATGTATCGGGGTAGCACGTGTATTTGTTTCTTCCTCCAGTGTTTTCAGAGGTGCATGACTGTTGGTCTACCGCGATACTTACTCTTACAATAGTGCGACCGATTCCCAAGGGTGGTGAAACAGTAGCAAAATTGATGACCTGTATGTGCCTTGAAGTCGACCCTGAAGTAGACTCATAATGGACGCAAGTAACCACCATTCAGATCATGACAACAAATAAGTTACTGTCTCGAGTCAACACGACGGATGATCATAATGGCACGGTGGAGGTGTATATGCCGATAGCTCGGACCGTACCAGTGGAAACGGAACACATTACTTAGTACATGTAAGTGATTCAAATTACGACAGGAAGAATCTCAGCTCTCATTAACCCCATTATGACAGTCGTATCATATCGGTGTTCCAACTTGATACGGCGGTCTTCCAACGATCAGTTTCAGCGGTCCATATCAAGTACGAGTCAACTTGGAAAGGGTGATGGTATTGGAGATGTGTTCTGGTCCGCCGCGGTGCCAGTGTAGTGGCGCTCTGCGAGATATTTACTTCATCAAACAACGGTGAAGCAGCTCTTCCCAATAAAATCGCCCAGCCGTGCTGGACAATCTCCTTCAAATCATATCCAAAGCATTAATAGATGGCAGACCCTCTCAGCATGCGCATTTTTGGCTAGAATCTGGATTGGACAGGACCATGGCATTAAGGTGGAAAGACTCCATCAGTTTGAGGCGGTGTGTGATGTTGTTATCTTCAAGTTCGTGATACAACATCACTTCTTGCCACTTTCCCAAAAACTAACCATAGCAAAGAATTTTGTATTTGCAGTATTATTTATAAAATCGACTGCTGCGCTGCGGTACCTCTGAATGATCCCACAAAACACATGTCGTAAGTGGGGTCCTGCGATGTCTAAATATACTGCACCAAGATTATGTTTATCATCGCAAAGAACCATAAAGAACGTGTGGGAGGAAGCTACTCTTCAGAATGTATTAGCTAGCAGTCTGCATGGG
This sequence comes from Royoungia palumana, assembly GCA_038089855.1. Lineage (NCBI taxonomy): Eukaryota > Fungi > Basidiomycota > Agaricomycetes > Boletales > Boletaceae > Royoungia > Royoungia palumana. The sequence goes on from JBBPLQ010000110.1 coordinate 30,424, forward strand.
TGCGTCCTGCTCAGTTTTCGATGATGGCGAGTAGTATTCTGACATTTCCATTTCCAGCGGACACCCCAGTTTGCGGACTGATTTAGCACTACCTTATAGTACCGAACGATCAATCTCCATGTCCACGTAATCACCATTTTAACGGATGCGGCATCTAAACACGCTCATCTCACCAGGAATGTGCTCGCTGGATCCCATAACCTCCGATGTCTCTATGGAGTGATTCAATAACCCACTGAAGCCGACGGTAAATGAACATCAGAAGAGTTTGGTAAGAGTGGCTTGAAGCAAAACGGATACATAAACCATCTATGTGGTCCCAGCCGTGACTTCGCAGCTTCATTTGGACCCCCCCCCCATGCCTCAATCACTCTCTGGAAACTTGAAGGTCGGTGTCGACTTTGGATGATATTGTTCCCGCCGGTCCTTCGCTTAGCCTCGCTGATATGATCGAATAAGGAGCTTCCCATCGAGCATGTGGACAATGTGAAAGATGTCGATGATAGAGAGGAATATGATAGGATTTTGAGGAAAGTAGATTGGCGCCTGCTGCCTCTTATCTCGTTGTTGTACCTTTTGTGTTTCTTGTGAGTCATGGTGAGGTCTTTCCCAGTCTGTTTTTGAGTCTGCTGTCCTTCCATTAGGGACCGTTCTAATATCGGTGAGTGTATTATCGCATCTTGGTAAAAGACCACATCGTTTACACTTGTTTTCAGCCAACGCCAAAGTTGCAGGTATGGCAACAGATCTGAATCTCGTGGGACTCAGATACAACACTGCCGCCGCGGTTTTCTTTGTGTGTAGCCGTATTAACCCGTAACGAGTCACGACTAACGTTCCCTAAGGTTCCGTACTGCCTTGGACAAGTTCCATCGTGAGTCGAAACAACTAAGCAAGGATCAGATAACTCATGAACCGTCAAATATTCGTAGGAATATTATCCTGAAGCTATTTCGGCCATCCAGATGGAGTACGGCGATTATTATTTCAGCGGACGATGCTGAACCAACTATAATACCTTATTCAGTACCCACAATTATGATTGCGTGGGGTCTCGTTATGACCCTGATGTGTCTCGTGAAGACATATCAGGGCCTCCTCGTGTGAGTGTGTCCTGTTAGCCTTAGATTCGGATCACTGAGACACCTGATTGTGTCCAGCGCCCGAGCGTTCCTGGGTCTGGCAGAATCTGGTCTATTCCCTGGAGTGACATACTACCTCTCTCTGTGGTATCCGCGTGGCGAGCGAGCCAAGCGCATTGCAATTTTTTTCTCCGCTGCGACGGTGGCAGGCGCATTTGGTGGTCTTCTGGCGTGAGTTGCTTTCACCGTATCCAATACAGCATCTCACTCATGTACCGATAGCTACGCCATTGAAAACATGGAAGGGTGGGTGGCACCACGCTTTTCGTCATATCCAAGCTTATGCTCTTGAGATAGGATCGGTGGTCTCCATGGTTGGCAGTGGATCGTGAGTCATCCCTCAGAAAATGGACATAAAACGTGCTCAGCATGGGCAAATAGTTCTGTCTGGAGGGTCTCAGTGAGGCGCCAGTCTTCACCAAATGACGCTGGTTTGATGCGAGTCTTTGCAGCAACGATTATGGTCGCGTTTATGGGCTTTCTTCTCATGCATGATGTTTGTGCACTTACCCTTCGTTATCTCTCTTATCGCTATTTAGTTTCTGCTAGTACCCAGAAACAGCATCATTTTTGACAGAGACCGAGAGACGCTGTCTCGTCGAATTGATGCGGACCGACTCGCAGCATCTTGCGACACATTTTAACTTCCGTTTTGTTTTGCAGGCTGTCAGGGATTACAAAACCTATCTTCAATTCGGTATACTCATCGGGTAGGTGTTCAATGTGTCATGGCGTGCACCAGTGCAGCTTTTTGATGTCCTGCGTCGTAATGAAACAGTTTGGTCGTCCCCACATATGCAATCACCCTGTTTATGCCGACCATCATCAATTACCTGGGTTTTTCTGCTGCAAATGCACAGCTACTCTCTGTCCCTCCATTCATTGCTGGTTGCATACTCACCATTGTAGTCGGCATCTACTCCGATAAGTACCATCGCCGTGGGCCGTTTGCGCTCGTGGGACAATTCACTGCTCTAGTGGGCTACATCATCTTGTATACACAAACGCGTCCCGGTGCGTCGTACGTGGGCGCCGTGCTCGCCGCTATGGGCGTTTTTCCACCGACGCCTGTTATACTTGCATGGGCCAGCTCGAACGCCGGAGGCGAGATGAAACGTGGGGCTGCCCTCGGGGCGGCTATTGGGTTGGCAAATCTAGGCGGGTGCGATGGTTATCCTAGTGACAAGAAAAGTCTTGTATCTGACACTATGCATATAGGTTGTGTTCGTCGTTTATTTACTTCGATCCGCCCCGATTCCGGGTGGGTCATGGAACGATGATGGGGTGGCTGAGCCTCTCGTGAGTCTTCCCATTGTCACTGAAGACTGCGTCGGTCGGGCTGCTGACGCCATACTGTGCAAAGGATACTGTTTAACTGCTTTTCTATGTGGAACTACAACAGGCTCAACAAGCAGAAGGAGAAAGAATGCCTGGATCACGGAATTGTCGACTCAAAGGGCCTGAAAGACGAATTCAGGGAGGACGGGGACGAGAGTCCTTTGTTCAGATACACGATCTAGTTTTTGGCGTCGGCCCGGGTGTTCTTTACATATATTCCAGAGGCTTTCGTGGTCAAAATCTCCTTTTCTGCACTTCGAGTAATTTTTCTGATCGTATGCTGTACTTCTAATGAATAGGCTTTTCCCCGACAACTAACATATGAATTTCCCGGTTAGCACCCATAATGTCCCATTCGAAAGAGCCTCTGCTTAATTCTTCTACCTTCCTGGGTGAGGGCTGGGCCGAAAAAAACATATCCCTCAGGCTCTCGACGTAGGCGTCCTCCGAGATGACGACAGGAGTTTTATCCTCATCCTCTTGATCTGACGCCTTCATGTTCGTTAGCGTCATACGATCCGTTCTCTGAATGCATACCACAGCCGAGAGATTAGAAGCACAGCACTTGTCGCATCCTGATGTTTAAGGCCGATAACGTGTGGCTCACCCTACAGAAACATTGTAGACGCGTTCATTGTTGGCGTGCAAGAAATGTAACTCACGGAGGCGATGTCGGAAGGCGTTCATGCCACCGAACACGCACGTTTGAACGGAGATTCATGCACATGGGCCGCCCCTTTTCTTCGGCACGTATGGTGGGCATCTTTACACATTGACAAACATTATGATATTAGCGGACTGGGCCTGATAAGACCGCACTGTTTCCTCGTTTCATTGTGGGTCCGTGAGTTTCGAGTTCTTTCGGGAATATGCGCTACGGTCGTTTCTTTCAAATACGTTCCATCTCTACTAGTAGCGTGACGAGTCCATTTATATTCTTCATTTCATCGATCCAAGAACGTTGGCGACATGGGCTAGGACTGGTCACGGTGCGCTTAGATCACGACTTGTGTTGTAATGTGCTTTACATGTTCCGTCCGACCTGCCTCGTAGAATGTGGCACGCTTCTGCCAGTGGCGGTGTCGGACGTCCGGTTTTCCACAGCGTAAACACTTCATTGCTAAGAAGTTTGCCGAGTGCCTGTGTTTTTCAGCGTGTCGTATCCGGGTCCGGAAAATACTTGATCGATGCCAAGCTGGTTGTGCAAACGCCCTCTGGTGATTGGTGTGTCGTGCGTTGTGCGGAATTGCCGGTAGACGATCCCGAAACCGAACGGTACGTAACGTGTCCGCTAGCAATCACTGGGGTCAGACACAAACAATACGCTGCGGTACTGTGCAGTTTCGATGCATCAGCTTGACGTACTGCAATCTGGACTTTCAAGTTCGGCCGCCCTTCGCAAAGAGTCTCGAGTCAAAATAACCCAAACACATAGCACCGATAATTTACTGACCGGTCTGTATTATTTGAAGTTTTGGACGGCACTCACAGGTCAGTTGTAAATACCCACCCTCCAAAGACTTTGATCCGCGCTTAATTCTTGAACGACGAGCTGCACACGGTACGTGACCTTTTCTCGCCAGGCACGGTCCCACCATCAGGCCTTCAGGCCCGACGCTCGGGAGGTGTAGATGCAACCCGCGCCTCAACCTGAGAAGTCACCGCGGATCATCGCCTTTTTAACCGCATGCCGCCAGTCGTCTTCCCATGCTGTCTCTCCTTCCATGCTCGTCGTGGGTAGGCCTGAAAATGATGCTTGTTTGAGTCCAAGTTGGTGCGTCGATGCTGGCCTATCGCTCACCAAAATGGACGCCGTGCTCGAATGAAGAACGTATAAGAGACGCTGCGTTCGGGGCAGACTGGGCAGCACTGGTCCGCGCACTGTCCTTTCCTTGACACGCATTTTACAACTCTCGCTCAACATGTTTGGTCTCCTCGCTACCCTTGCGCTCGCTGTGACCGCTCTCCAGGGTGGGACATTGTGTCTTGTTCGCATCCTGACGCGTGTCTGATCTTTGTGTAGCCCAGACCCTCCCCGCCGGCTGCGATCGCAATTATACCATCGCCGCCGGTGACACTTGTGACGGCATCTCCGCTCAGCACAACGTCTCGACGTGAGTCTCACCCCAGTGCATGCATGGGGGAATCATCATATCACCCACAGCTACCAACTCGCAGCCGTGAACACGGGCATCATCGACGCTGGTTGTGACAACCTCTTCGTTGGCGAGGTAAGCCACCCCTTGCCTTGAGTCGCGTCGAAGACCGAGTACACCGCCTAGGTCATCTGCCTGGGTATCACTGGCCAGGATTGCGAGACCACCTACGTCGTGCCATACGGCGATACATGTGCTAACATCGCGAGCGCATACGACATCCCGGTGCAGACGCTCCTCACCAACAACCCCAACTTGAACGCGATCTGCACCAACCTCTACCCCGGCGAGGTAACCCTTTTGAACTTTGATCGCGATGGTAGTGCTCATGAACAATCTGACAGGTTCTTTGCACGTCGAGCACCATCTACGTCAACTTGACCTATTCCACTCAGTGATGAGCATTGGGGCTTATTTATCACAAAATGTATTGCATTCCGTTGAATAGACGCGACGAGTTGCATTGTACACCTGGTGGTGATGCCTTCTTAACGACCCGAGCACGATGCTCACGCTTTTGGCCGTGCCAAGCCTGCCAGAGTCTCCGTCGCTCCCAAGAGATTCGCAACGACTGCGCTGCTCTCCTGCATCCGCTTAAACTCATCGTACAGTTGTTGCACGCCACGCGTCATGTCGACGATGAGCTGTTGTTCCGCCGGTGCACCATTATCCCCCTGAGCCTGACTCGGAAGGAGCGGGTAGGCACCAACGCCAGATTGGCGAAGGATGTCAGCGAGGGCGTGGAGAGCCTGGTCGAGTGCGAGGAGGTCCGCTGAGAGGCGAGTTTGGATGGTGCTGATGCCGGGAGGCCATCCAGTGCTCACCTTGCGTCTGTGCGGGGTTCACGCCGGTCTGGTATGCGTGTTGTCTGGATTCACCGTCAGAGGAGGATGGGTGAGGCAGGAGGTGAACGTACACGCCGTTCAACGCGTTCCGTGCGAGCGCATTCACCCGTGCGATGTGCTCCATGGCGATCTGGACTTGCTGTTTGAACTGCTCGGGCGAATTGGGATCTGCGAGGGTCGAGCTGGTCGTAGCCGTCTCCTGCGAGAGGCTCGGAAAAGCAAATCCCGGAGCGAGAGAAAAGGCAGTGGACATGCCAGACGCGGTGGAGGTGACTCGGAGGATGTCGACACCGACGACGCGTCTGCCACCCGTCGCCAAGATCGCAGAATGCACGACGACCGAGCTCACCGCGTCCGTTGGATACCTCGAGGCGCTTTATCGCCCTCTCGTGCGCGGATCCCGTCGACGACGGCCGTCGTTCGACCACCGCGACGACCCCACATCCGACGCCTTCGAGCGCGTCTACGCCATCCGCTGGCTCACAGCACTCATCTCCCGCATCTCCCATGATCACCTCGTCCAGCGAGCTGCCTCCCTCCTCGCAACCTGCGCCGGCGTCGCCGCCTCTGGCAGAGTCCATCGCCAATTCGCGTTCCAGCTCGCACCAGGGAGCACTGTCCATGTCACGCTGACAGACATCCCCCTCGACAACCATGACTACGCGAGCGTCGGCGCACAAACATGGGGCGGCGCATGTGTCCTCGCGGAAATGATCGCCGAACGACCCGATCGTTTCGCTCTCCATCCACCTCCCTTCCCAGAGCCCCTCCGCATCCTCGAGCTCGGTGCAGGCACCGGCCTGGTCGGGCTGACAGTCGCCAAAGTCCTGCAGGCGCTGACTCCCCCCGAGTCGACTCCCGACCGTCACGATATCACCGTCGTCCTCACAGACGTCCACCCCGCCGTGCTCGCAAACCTCCAATCCAACATTGATGCCAACATCCCCGACGATCCAGAGCGCGTGGACGCTGTCCGCGTTGTCAGTCACCCTTTGGACTGGTCTTTAGAGACACGGACGTCGTCCTCCCTCTCGACCCCTTTTGACATCGTGTTGGGCGCCGATATCATCTATGAAGCGCAACACGCTCTGTGGATACGCGATCGCCTCGAATCGCTTCTCGCTCGCCCCGGCGACGGCGTTGACGAGACCCCCGTCTTTCACCTCGTTATCCCACAACGACCCACACATATCATGGAGTCAAGCACAGTCGAAGAGGTGTTTCGGCGCAACAAGGCACGTCGTGAGGGGTCGGCATCTCCGCTGGAGTTGGTTATACTCGAGAAGGAATCAATCGTGTGCGAAGCTTATGAAGATGGGAGGTCCACGAGACTCTGTGCGGACGAGGATGTAGAATACGTCTACTATCGCATCGGATGGTCCCATTGACAGACGAATACTCAAATGAACTTTCGAGAATGTCAGTCACAATGTACCACGAACAAACAGCGCCGGTAAGCTACGTGATACACGATCCTCACTTCATCGAGGCAATCAAGTTGTCCAATTCGCGTGCGATCAACGAGTTAGGACACTGTCTCTTGAGCGTTCTGGAACATGTGTCAGTGTGGCGCCTCGAAAAACCGCAGGACGGAAACAGAACACATACTCGAGTCCTTTCTTGTCGCCCCGCTCCCTGCACTCTCTCCCAGCCGCCCGCCAGTCCTCGCAAAGCACATACAGCTCCACCCGTTTCGGCGCATCACACCGTATAACATAGCTCGCAGCCTCCTTGAGGTGCCCAGCAGCGACAAGATGTCGCACAAACGCCTCGTACCCAATTGGACTTCGTTTCGATCGCGCAAACGTATCTAGCCCATCAAAGTCACGCAGCGCCGTCAACGCATGCAGTTTGGTATGCCAGAACCTGGCCACCAAGTAGTGTGAACACCACACAAATGACACGAACAACGCGACCCTACCGTTTGTCGGGCACCTTGAACTCGTTCTTGACCTTGTCCGCCTTTTTGTTCATCCCGTTCATCAAGCAGGTGCGTATCGTCTCGGACACGCTCTGTCCAAAAAACTTGACCTTGCCGTCCGCGTCCTTTTCGAGCTGTTGCTGCACGGCCAGCAGGCGTGCGCTCTCATCCATCATCTGGTCAAGGTTCACGTCAACAATAGGCCTCGACGGTCCAAGAACGTGCCTTGGCTTCGAAGCTGCGATCCTTGTCTTCTGAAAAGAATTTTTCTGCGGCACGGACGGACGTGATCGTCGCTGTTTGATCCTAAGCCTGTACGATGAGCAGCATGAATAGCGTTGATGGCGTCGGGCGTACCGTCATTTGACTGGCTTCTTCCAGTGCCAAAACCGCACTCTCTACTCTTCTGTCGTCGCTATAGTAGAAATCACGCAGCATCTCCCTGTTTTGCTCCCGTGCATACACTTGGAGTAGCCTGCTGGCTGGCGCGAGGCGTTCTCCCCCGTCTTCGATCAGACGGAAGAAGGAGCCGAGCGGAAGGCGTTTGTGCAGATGTAAGAGAACGTGATATACTAACGCGCTTGGGGTGAGTCCACGAACAACGCCGAACTAACCACGCACCGAGTTCAGAATCGCCACTATCCACCGCCTTCAACAATGCCAATTTGTCTTCTTTCATCATTAGCAAGAGCGGGACCTGGTTAGAGGCACGCGTCTCGTGATTAAGGAGCTTGAGAACGCGGACGGGGCTAAACAGACGACACTGCGGCAAACAAAGGACGAAAGCTCACCTTGGTTGCTAAACCCGCCCTGCCCACTTCCCATGCACGACGCGCAATGTCGGCGTAACTTACCGCACCCTTTCCGAGCGTCTCAAACTTGTCGACAATCACTTTGCACAACTCTGCGTCCTCGGTATCCGTGGTGGAGGACTTCGACCGCGCTATCTTGGCGCCCGCCCAATGTCTCAATACGATGTCCGCCTTGAGCGAGAGGTACGACGAGATCCGAAGCGCAAGGAGATGCAAGTTCCTGGATGTCAGTCGGGTAATGAGATACATCGGGGATAGATACTGATACCTGGGCACACACGACGTTTAGCAAAGACAATGTGCATATAAGTGATTGCTTACTGGGAATAGGTTAATGGTATCCCAATTTCGTAGAACCTGACCGAGTTCAACACTTTGAGTGCTTGTCCCATCGCGACGAAGTCGCCGGGGTTATAGAGATCAAGGAATCCCCAGCCGAACTTGGCCGCCTGCACGCTCACCACCCGTTAGAAAGGAAAGTGGTTCTGAGGTGTGTGTGACTCACGCTGAGAAGCCGACGTTGCCAGTACGGTTCCCATTCGCAACCTGCCGCATCGATACACTCGTTAACAGCTGCTGCAAGATCTGGTCGAATGCTTCGGATACTTTCGTCTGCCTTGGATGACCGCCGGGTGAAGCTCTCCCAAGCATCAAACAGTATCGCAGACGGTGATGTTGAGCCAGGTCGGAAAACCGACATGGACGATGCTATAATGGAATGAGTCCACGGCACGCCAGTGACTAGTTATGTCCACACCAGGTACTTTCTGTATAAAATCAGACACGTCTTGGCTGATGACGCGTACACCGTCGAGCTCCGCGACTGAAAACGTTGCTCCAGCATAGAAATACCTATTTTAGTTTACTTGCTGGACGCGTTTGATAGTCGGCGCGAACTTACCGTAGCGTGTCGCCAGACGGTCCGACCAACAGCGCCAGGTTATTCCATGTCACGAGAATGGCATCGTTTCCGCACCATTCAACCTGATTGACCGGACCTTCCGCACCGCAAGTTTCTGTATCGAATTCGGCGAGGCTGCGCTGGAAGTCGGTTGAGACGACCCAAAGGAGGCCGCTGAAATTCAACAACGCTAACAGCTTGCCGTTTGGTGATGGCGACACTCTGGAAAACGGCCCGCGCGCCACACGCTGGTCGATACACTCTAGATTATCCACGGCGAGTATCGTTGTCTCCACCGAGAGCAGCACCTCGACATGCCGTGAAATATTTTGATCAGGTGGAATCACAACCCACGCATGCGGTGGCTCGGGCAATCCTAGACGCAAGATCGAATCGTTCTTTTTCATGTCAGACGTAGGCACACACCAGGATTCGCCAACGTGAGCGGTTTGCCGCCTTCCCAGTCCTTGACTTCCAAAAGTGACAAGGACCCCGTCAGAGCGACCAGCCCGTTGTCGTGAATCCGCGCGTCGATGATACCCATCTCCGCCGCCTCTGATCCGAGCGAGTGCTGTTGGTAATCGCCTTGGAGGTCGTACAGTCGATAGAAACCTTCCTCGTTGAGCACGACGAGACGTTCGTCGGAGGTCCACCCGAGCCGGATGATCTTGCCCTGATCCCACTGGCCGCACGCGCACTTCAGTAATCGAACGCGTAGAAGTGGTGGATGGTGGAACGGAATAGCCTCACGTTGAGCAACAATAACCCCTCGCCTGCGGCCGAATAGACTTGAATCTGAGACTTGGAGAATGCAGGTCCGGCGCGACTAATGGCAATGATCTTGGACGCGTCGCGCATGAGTGCTACAAGCATGGATGGGCGAATGAGCACAGGTATCCTATGTCATCGCGACCGACAACGCACCGATGGGCCCACCATTTCGACAGCCAGCGACGAGGAAGTCGTTTAGGTCAGGGAGTTTCCCGGGTATGGAATACAGCTGCAGACGTCGATAGAACACGTTTCCTTCGGGCATGGCTTCCCAAGTTGTGGTCGGATGTTCAGCGGCCGCGTCCATGGTGCCGTCTCACCTGGCAAGTGCCAGAGTCCCGAGGTGTGCATCCCGAAACTTATGTAAGGCGAGTCACCGGCTATGCTCAAGAACTAATCAATCGACTTGCTTTCATTACAGTAACACGAAGCATGTGGACAGGTAGCGACATACAATATCGTAGCTCCTCAGCAAGTTTCACTGACAGATGCACACAGCCCGCAATGATTCTGGACTCGAAACAAGTGCATTCAAAGAAGCCTCGTATAGTAAAACGAGAAGACAGCGCGGTCAAGCCACACCCACTCAAGACCGAATTGGCGGACATGTTTGTCCTGAAGACGCATACATGTTGCTCATCAAAGTTGGTGCAGAAGAAGCAGCCGTGAATCGCCGTTCATGTTTGTAAAATGAAAGCACGTTCCTCATCTGGTATCTCACGCGTCCTTTATTCCGCGAGCCCCTGCGATACTTGTCTTGCACGTTAACGGAGAATCTTCCTATCATCGTGGCTTTCGCAGTCGCGAACGGCGTGGATATGAACCGGTTCAGGTTCCACTCGGGCAGACAGTGAACCCATGTCGAACCCCGTTGCGTAAGGATTCCTATCCAAGATTCCACCATGATCCAGTGATCCACTGGTGGTAAAGACAAACTGACGAGGATACTTACCAGACACATGGCCGCTGTGCTCACCCCTACGGCAAGAACGTCGCTGGTATACGATTACCCTTATCAGACGAATCAGAACAGGAGCTGAGAACTAAATTGCATATTTAAAGAGAGGGCTCTCATCCCCAGCGTCCTTGAATTCCTCTTTCAGGTCGTCTGAGTCAGTAATCCTGCGCTCTCGGCACTCTTTCTCCTTCTGTGTGTTGAGCCTGTTATAATTCCACATAGCAAAGCAATTCGACAGCACCCTACCCCCAGCGTGACGTCAGCGACGTCTCTGACGTTCGTAAGTTGTTAGTGAAAAAACGGAAGACTCACGAGAGGCTCAACCACCCCATCATCGTGCCATGGCCGACATGGAAGCGGGGCGGGTCAAAATAGACAAAGGACGAACACACCCTACAACCGCAGGCCGAGATGGTACGTACGCCAAGTCAGGTATATGTCATGTCATGTTGCTGGTAACGCACCCGCCTAGATTTGCAAGCCCAATGACCACCCCGAGGGCAGCCCCGCGTTTCATATCGCCTCCGGCGTTCGAGCTAACCCACGCCAGTACGATGGGACCCATTGGAAAAACACCCATGGCGGCGAGCACAGCACCAACGTACGATGGACCGGGACGCATTTGGATATACAAGATAATGTAACCCACTATACCAGTGAATTGGCCCACGAGCACAAATGGTCCACGACGACGGCACTTGTCGGAATAGATGCCGAAGGTAATGGTGACTGCGCAAGCGATAACAAATAGAGGTACGGAAAGCAATTGCGCATTGGCAGCGGAGAAACCCAGGTCGTTGATGATGGTTGGCGTGAATAACGTAATGGTATATGCGGGGATAGTCGAACTGATTCACCACAAAATCAAAAAGGTTGCACGAGTCTCGTTACTATACACCTACCCGATGAGTATGCCGAATTGAAGGTAAATTTTGTAGTCCTTGAGAGCCTGTAGAACGAAACGGAAGTCGAAGTGTGGTGTGAGATGCTGCGAGTCAGTTTTCATCATCTGGACAAGACAGTCTCTCTCAGCTCCTGTCAAAAATGATGCTGTTTCTGGGTACTGAACGAAGATGAGTAAAGATCTGAAAGCGATACAGACGAAATGCACGAACATCTTGCATGATAAAGAAGCCCACGAACGCAACCACAACCGTCGCTGGGAAACTCACATCAAAGCAATGACATTTATGATGCCTGGAGCCTTACCAAGACCTTCGAGGCAGAACTGATTATCAAGCTGAGCGCATTGGACGTCTACTCTCTGGGCAACGACTTACAATCCACTGCCAGCCACGGAGGCCGCCAATCCTATCTCAAAGTTGTAAGCACAGAGATGACAAAATGCCCGAGGTGCTACTCACCCTTCCATTTTTTCAATTGCATAACTATCGACGTGAGTAGCATGTCGCAAGGAATGTAGGAATACATGCTCACGCCAGAAGACCACCAAATGCGCCTGCCATGGTCGAAGCGGAACAGAATATCGCAATGCGCTTGGCCCGCTCGGCACGCGGATACCACAGCGAGAGGTAATATGTCACACCGGGGAACAACCCGGATTCTGTCAGACCAAGAAAAACTCGGGCGCTGCACACAGTCGTCAGTAACCTGGGTCTCCAATTTCTCGATCGAAATACTTACACAAGGAGTCCCTGATATGTCTTCACGAGACACGTCAAAGTCATGACGAGACCCCACCCAACCATGATTGCAGGTACTGCATAAAGAATTATAGTTCAGAATTGCCCATTGAAATGATATTCATCGTACTCCATCTGGATGGCCGAAAGAGCTTCAGGATGACATTTCTGCGGACGTTTGATAGCTCATAGTCATCCGACATCGATTATTCAACTATTGACTCACGATGGGAGCTGCCCAAGGCAGTACGGGATCTGAATATATTAGTTGGTCAGGATTCGTTATAGGTAATAATGGCTACGCACGAAAAAGATCGCTGCGGCGGTATTGTATCTGAATCCTATAAGATTCAGGTCGGTCGCCATTCCCGCAATTTTGGCATTGGCTGAAGACTAGCATAAATAATTGGACCCTTCAGACCAAGACGGAATAATGCCACTCACCGATGCTAGAGCGGTCCCTAGTAGAGGGATGGCGGCCTATCAGGAACGGACTGCAAGCGACCTGACCATGACTCACAAGAAACACAGAAGGTACAACAACGAGACGAGCGGTAAGAGATGCCAGTCTACCTTCCTCAAAATCCTATCATATCCTTCTCTGCCAGGATACTCGGCATGCTTGTCACTATCTGCATGTTCGACGGAGACCTCCTTGCTCATTCATATCAGCAAGCCAAGCCATCAATCGGGCAACACCATTTATATCGATACCAACCTTCAGATTGTCAATGGGTGATGGAGGCATGTCAGTGTTAAAAAAGAAAGTGGAGCCGAGCTGCAAGGGTCCCGGTTGGGATTTTATGAGTAGTTTATGTATCCGAACTGGTATTAGTACCTGGTCAAGCTTACCAAAGTCTTCTGGTGTTAATTTTACATGCCATCCGCAAGAATGGCGTTTACGTGAGCGCGGGTTGTATAGTATCATCCGAGCCGCTTATGGAGGTTCCGAATACGATTCGAAGCCTGAACTTGAAGGCTAAGCGAATCGGACCTGCTTGATTCTTGAATTGACGATCGTCCGCCGCCGCGCTCGTTTGGCCCGGTATCATACGTTCCCAATCAATGGGCGTCCCAAATATACAAATTGCGATACATTCGGATATCAGAGAAGGTGCTTAACAGAAGAACCGCCGAATTTTTACCACGCAGGCCGAAAACCCGGTAGCTAGACAAATCACGATGCCAGGAGTCGAATGAGGATGCTACTAGAATTCAACCTAGCCTGCCAACAACCTAGTAGCACGGAATCTGGAATCTGAATCCTGCTATGCCAAGACTCGATTGATTCTCATTCATCCCACCAGTTCATCATGACTCGGATGAATGGGATACGGTTTCGTTGCATTAGTTGCTCGCCCGCTTAAGTCGAGACCGTAGTGGGATGCGAATCTGCATGCTGCTCTTTATCTGTAGAGAACATTATGTCACTGTCATTTGTGTTCTCACTCACAAAGGCAGAATGCTTACTAGTATGCATCGATGTTCTAAGTGATACATGTTCTACAGTTACCTAATAACCCATGAAGAAGAGTGACCTTAAGGTATGTACCAAAGAATGAATAAGTTGAGAGTAGTCTAGTAAAGCAGAAAAGAAGATGCTATGGAGCTGAACCAGCAGCAATGCTCGTTCGAGAGCTAATAAATCTTGACGGGAACTCGTGCCCTCACGTCGTCTTGACCAAACAAGACAGAGACGTCTAAGTAGTACTACGGAAACGAAAAAAGTGAAGATGAGAAACGATCGATCGTCACGCGTCATGGATGATAATAGCCCTCACCTTGACGCTGATTCCAGGCCAGTCCATGCTAGGTAACATGTCCTTTGACAACTGCACCTTGCCCTTGTACAGTCCATCAGGAAGTAAGTGCGATCCACCGTTCGCTCGAGCTCGTTTCGGAAAACCAATAAAAATCTCGGACTGCAAAATCCGCGTTACCGAGAACACCTCCTCTGACCGAGAGGGCACCGACTTCATCAGCGAAAACAGATCGTCCCGAGAGTGTGATCGGGTAGGTGTCTTTATCGATCGTCTAAGCAGGCCATGGCGAGGCGTCAGTGGGGATGCCTGGTTATCCGATTCGTCGCTAGCGGGTGGTGTGTCCGGAAGAGTTAGAGTTGGTGACGGTGGCGTACTTTGAGAAGTTATGGAAATTTTTCGAACAAGTGATACGACTATGGTCGCATCAGCGGCAATCTCTCTGATTAAATTTGGTGACCTAGTGTTCGTCGTGAACACAACAAAATATGGGATGGGGCTACAACGAGAAAATGATTGGGGGCGGGGAAGTGTCACCTATGGTGGGTACTCTCAGTTTCGCTTTCGCAATAAAGTCTACATGAATTCGCTTACTGCGCAGTTGAATGGAATTGGACGTTCGGGAAACAGAGGTATCTCTAGCCAAAATTCCGGCGGCACGGCAGAACCGTCGACGGATTGAAAGTCTGTATCTGGTTGGAATATCAGAGGGGCTTCCAATCTAAAAGAATACGGGTTAAACATTGATCTTGCGAGCCGGTGATCGACTCACATCGCTTGTTTCCCAAACTCATCAGACGGTTCCCAGACAGCCGTGATCCGATAAGCGACCTCAATTTCTTCCAAGCGTGGTTGTCTCCTCGGATTCGCACGAGAAGTTTTGAATGAGAACGACGTCGGCAACTCCATGCCGGTCCGAGACCCGCGAGGGAGTTCAAAACTGAATTCGCAAGACCGGCACACAGGACCATTTAAGTTAGATGTACTTGGTCGCTTGCGAACGGTAAGGGCGTCGCGGATTACTGATCGAGATTCAGGTATAGATGAGATGGGTATAGCAGTCGATGAAGACAGGAACACATGTCGGTGATTCCTCACGGTCGGTTTCCGCGGAGCATCTTCGTCTGCACTGTCCTTGACAGACAAATATTCGAAGGATCCTTCCAGCTAAGGCTTCTTTCAGAATGAAACACGACTAAGACAGGGGAAAACGAACAGAGATTGTCAAGCGACCATTTTGGGCGCAACTAGAATCAAGCATAATCTTTCCTTCAATCTTATCCTGATCGCCAAATACTGGACACGATTGCATGATCGCTAGCCCAGAGTGCTTCACCATTTTGACAGAAGGACTATATATCTGCATGTCTAAATAGAAGGAGCTAGCGAAGCTAGCTCAGTGAAAAATTCTCTAGTGCGCGGGTTCTGCTTACCGGAAGAATGAAGTGTGTGGACGTGGAATAGGCTTCGACTCGAGCCTCGTGCCCTGCACATAGCTCAGCGATACTGTAGGTGGTTGAATAACGAGGGAAGGTTTGAGCGATAGCATGCCAGGCTCAGACAAAGGGCAAAGTGGGGAATGTGAGTTTCAACCGGTTTCCCCTACTGATATACGTTTCCTCCAGACCTGCCGTACGGCCTATTACCATAAGCTGACGAAAAGTCTTGACAGAGAAGCATAAGCATAAGCGTGGGGGAGCCTGTGTCAGTATCTCCAACCCTAGAGTTCCGGTAACGCAGGCAGCCATGTGATCGGACCACACGGTGCATGCGTATTACATCCACGCTAATCCCTTGAGTGGATCATTCCGAGGCCGATATTCGACACTCAGCGTGGGCGAGAATCTGCAGGAAGTACATTTTACCAGCTGTCAGAGAGTCTTCATAGTGGTGAAACTCCATTGAATTGGGCCCTCAGTGAGGCTCGCAGCTACGGCCGAACTAGTCAGGGTTTCTGAGAGATTCCACAACGAATGAGTAAATTTGCCAAGAGTCTCCTCAGAGTGCTTAGCAGTGTGATGCACTGGTGTTGATTGCGGGTTCGTTGACCGACTCGGCTTCTTTAGCGTCGCCCATAGTAAATTTGGAGTCGGTGACAGCCGGTTGTCAACGAATCGCAAATCTGGTGTGAAAGGATGCCGTGGAGTGAACTGGGGCAAGGGCGCCTGGTGCGGCTTTGAAGTTTGAAATTCAACTTTGAATCCGAGTCCGCAGCTCGGGGGACTTTCAGCTGCCATGCGAAGTCAAAGCCGGCGTTTGAATGTTTACCATCCAGTTCGATGCGTCCGCACGTCACTTCCGAAGCACGGCTCCAAATCTACAATTCATCAAGCCGGGCTGCAGATAGTCTGATGTGGCGAAACTCGAAGGGATGGATTTTCAGTGATACGTGCAACCTAGACTATATTTGTCCTACAGGCACAGTCAGGGTCGTTACGAAGCGGTTGAATTGAGATCAGGGCGACCACTGGGTTAGGCGCTAATAATACTAAGCATTGATTCAGTGACGTTCCGTGATTGGTGGGAATAGTGTTTGATGTGACGCGAGTGGCTTTCTGAGAGAGGTATGTAGTTTCTGCGAGTGAAGAGACCTTCAATTAACTGACCACGAACTGCATGTAAAAGAGTCGCGACCTGTTCGGATGAGTCGCATCCTACTCGAACACTTAGCGCCTGGATTATATAAATCAATGATTCCTAGGGAGCACAGCTCCACGGAATTCATCAGTAACTAGTATACTTTTGTACTAGTCTACCATCATGCATCATGGTCGAGCAACCAGTCAGCGATCAAATCTGCTTAGAGATAGTTCGGTAGTATGGCAGACAAGTTACGACCTAACCGCCGCTGTGTGATCCAAGAAATCATTCCCGAAACCACCATGAAATGCTGATGGTTTCAGTGCTCCAAGTCCAGAGGATATTGAGCAACATTGTCTGATCAGCCAGAGTTGCGATTCTGCGAAACTTTTCCCACGGCGACGGTGGCCGCTACTGCTTCCGAAAACAACCCACGAGGCTCGGCTTGCTTGCTGGCAGTTGACTTGAAACCATCCGGTGCTCAGAGAGACTATCGTGTGTGCGTGCATTCTGAAGACACGATGAAGAGTGTTCTAGTCACAGGTTCTGACCCATCGATTCGTCTCCTGTGATGATCTGACCGACCCATGTCACACCTATTACATAGGTGCGTCTGGCGTCCTAGGGACTGCCGTGTACAATGCCTTCCGGCGTACCGGCACACACACCCTCGGCCTATCATACTCTCAAGTCAAAGAAGGCATGGTCAGACTTGATCTGACCCATGATCTACTCTCCCAGGAAGGAGCAACCCTCCGTGGGTTGTTTGATAAGCACAAATTCGATTGTATGTCCATATATCGACAGTATTACTGCTGATCAGGCTGTGTTCTTTGTTGATGACCTGAATTCATTCAAGGGGTGATTCACTGCGCAGCTGAAAGGCGCCCAGATGCGTTCAAAGAGGTAAGCCTGGAGCAGGTTTATGTATCACTGCAGGGGAATGACATGATCTGCAGGGCAGCGTCACCGCCGCCGCCGCCGTTAAGGTCTGCTCTACACATTTCGTGACCTCACCCCACTCTCATCATGTAATCATCACTGTTTACGGGGTTTAGCTCAACCAAGACGTCCCTGGGCAGCTCGCTCGGATCTGTGAAGATAATGGGGCCACCTTAGTTTACATTTCCACAGGTGGGTTGGCCGTCATATTGAGCGTACATACTTTCTTGCTTAGGAGGTCCCCTGAAATATAGATTATGTCTTCGACGGCAGGAATCCTCCTTACGGACCGGACAGTGAGACCAACCCGTTGCAGGAGTATGGCGTCACCAAGCTGGCGGGTGAGAAAGCTGTTTTGGGTGTACGTGGCGCCAAGGTTGTCGTGCTTCGAGTTCCAGTTCTGTCAGTCCCACCCATTTTAGAGTTCAATCTGGCCTGAACTGGATCAGTTATGGACCCGCACCGAAGAATTCAGACAGCGCAGTCAACGTTCTCCTCGATGTCGTCAAAGATCAAACCGGGAAAACTTACAAGATGGATGATTACGCACAAAGATATCCCACCAATGTCCTCGATATAGCGGAGTTCCTTGTGCGTCTGTCTGGTAGGTAGCTGATAACACTTTTCGTTTGTAGTTCACAATCCAGTGCAGATCTGGAAATTACTCTTCCTCGAATTGTGCACTACTCTGGCAATGAGTGCATGACCAAGTACAATATCTGCGAGATTTTTGCAAGGATTCTCCAGCTGCCCATTGGCCACGTTATTCGCGACACTTCGGTGCCAGCAGACATCGTCGCACGTCCTCGAGACTGCCACTTGGCCACTGAAGAAACGGTAGCGTTGATCGGAAACTTGGAGTGCTCAAAATTTGAAGAGTGGTGGTCAAAGTATTTGAACGAAACTTCTGCAAAATAGAGTATGTATTGAACCAGTCATTTGTTCGTACACCACGGAACAGCAAATATGAACGTGATAATCTTTTCAAGGCAGTAGACTTTTTGCACACCGAGGCCTTCCTTACTTCTTTTGGGCCTCTTTCTCTACCGGAGCTGGCTTTTGCGCGGGCAAACACTCCGCATATTGTTCCTTGACCTATTAGTAGGGCAAACGCACGAAATCGATGATACATCGATGTTTCAAATTTCCAGACACAAGCGTACCGCATCGCTAAAGTAATCTATTCATATGGTAGAGTGTTAGTAGTGGGCTTTTAGGATATCGGAACCAACGCAACACCCACCCGCACGTTGTTCGGCATCCCTCATAGGCCTTGAGCAAGTTCCTTCAATGGACGAGACACCCATTGGAAGATGGGATCCTGTCGCTTCAAGCGGAGGTGATTGAGTACCAGACGACGACATCTTGTTTGAACAAGAAAACCAAGTCCTGCCCATTTCTTGTATGACATCACGTTTCGCTAATTGCCGAAAACATACACGAATAAGGAAACTTGTTTCATATCAAGCAGGCACTAAGGGTAGCCGTATGAACGTCCCTTCAATCGCCGACGTGTCAACAGGTCCATCCTCTTCGCCACTTCGTATTCCGACACATCGATCTCTTCAAACACTGCAGCCGCACCTTCAACAGGGAAGGTCCGATTCAGCGCATAATACACCACGGATGATACCCCGAATCCCGTAAAGAACGCTAGTTCGTATATCCGTGTGGCGGCAATCGGTACCGTACGACCAGCTACATGGCACGCAAAATCACGGCAACCGGGCGATTTTGTCAGTAAGTATTCATTGGTATTTTCTCAGCCGGCCCATGCAGACCATCGCCTACGGGCAGGGCCGAGAAGGAAAGTGATTATACGACTCACTGGCGCCCGCAAACCCGACCACGTTGACCAATATTCCAGCGAGATAGGCGATGTAGGCACTAGAAAGCGTCGTAAGCCATCCAGATGTCCCGCGAAGGCCCAAGGAGAATCCAAGTTGGAGCACTCACCGAATATTGAATCCGTAAGAGTACCAGTACCAGGTGTCTTTTCCCGTCTGATACAAGTCGACTACGTTATAGTGGCCCTTGCGGATGAAGTAATATTCCGTGACCTAATCACAAGCGTTGAAGCAAACCCGTCCATATCCCCGTGAGTGTGGACAATGGGTGTGAAGGTTTGGGGTCGACGCACCATAACTCCAGCGATCGAGCTCAGGAATACAGAATACGCGGACAGGTAAGATGTGAAGTTGTTACTGCTCTTGAGTAGGTTCCATGGGCACATGCACAGGCCAACGATTGCTGCGATATAGCCACCTCGTCGGATGTTCTACATGCAAGTGGTGTTAATCATCAATATAATTGTGTCCGACCGTATAGGATGATCGTCAGATGCCGCAGCTGACAACGACACCCACAATGAAACGAGGACACAGCGCGGTCAGGTCGCATCCGGCCGAAACCGAATTTGCAGAAATGTTCGTCCTGCGCAACCCCATCCCCGAATCGCAATTGTCATAAAACAAAAGGGAAAGAACCGAACATGAGTCGCCGTCCACCACTGGGAAAGGCGAAAACAAACATACCCCATCTGGTGTGACATGGTTTCTTCCGTGAGTCATGGTGGTACGCACATTACAAGAAAATGAGCCAGTCGCTCACCTGTGCAATGACAAACGAGGCGGAGATGAACCATACCTAGCGAGTGGTGAGCCGCGCCAGTAATGCTGAATGGAGTAAGTATTGCACGCACCCCGAATCTTGTTGCGGAAGATGGATTGTCATCCAGGAATCGATCCAATAAATCGATGGGTGACCAGATAGCCTCTCCATATATAGCCTGTGAAGATGAACTGACCAGGATACCAATCAGAGACACGGTACAAGAAGCGAGAGGAAATGCGAAAAGCTGTGGCCAAAGTGCCGCAGCGGGAGTCCTTGCCCTAGATGCAAAGTCCGGTGCGTTCCTGTTTTGCTTCCAAGTGAGATGGGGACGGAGTACGGAACGAGGCATGCTGACGTGAGAAGCGTCACCGAGTTGCTGATGCACGACATGAGGCTCACGACCATTGCCCAGGCAAGATTCGATCCATGGATAGATGCAGGTTGGTGGACTATCGGACCCAAACCATGTGCCTTGACGATACACCATATGAGGAATACAATCGCCGTGATAGGTGCCACCACCATTTTCACTACAAAGAAGTGCCGACTTTCCAAATGTATGAGTCAACGAATCTGGTACTGAGAACCTTCTCTTACGAACATCTTGTGCACAGGAAACCATATCAAAGGCAGCGATAGGAGCCAGAACAAGAAGAAGGACATAAAGTCACGCGTATTTGTTCCGGACGAAGCAGGAAGTGAATTGGCTGGGCCCCAATCGTGTTCATAAACGAGATTACGTTCCTACAGAATAGTAGGTCCACTCACGAATGTCGTTCACACTAGGCCACATAGCCCGTAGCATCACCAATACACACGTCCCTCCGATGCTTGATTGGACCCCGTACCATATACTGTAATTTCCTTTTCAACACAGCGAACACGAGGAATGGAGCTGTCAGGTGTCCATACCATGCCATTGCGCCTCGATTGAAAACACACCATAAACTTCCAAAGACTCCGAAACTCGTGCGAACGACGACAGGAAAGGTGACGTGGAACATCGCACCGGGCCGTGCGTTCAACACAAGAAATGGCGTCACAATACCATACCCCACCCACACGCAAATCCAAGCTTGCCACCATGACATACCAAGTTGAATCATGGAAGACACGATCATCCAACTCGAAGTAAAAATGTTACGTGGGTTCTGGAATTACACGGGCGACTCACGTGTTGATGTTAAACATGTCCGCCACCCAGCTGTGTGCGTTTGATGTCCAAGGCAACACGGTCATGAGGATCGAATATTGACCATGTGCACCATTGAGATGAATGAAAAAAAAGGGATCGTCTGGACGCACAATGCAACATAGTTGTATCCCCGCCAGGTCCTGTTCTCGGGGACTACAGGCAGCAGGTCCTCATTCTAGTGACAGCCGAGATAGAAAGTTTGAACACTGCGCTGGAGCACGAAGAGCGCACGCACGGTGATTAATTGCTGGGCTAGAGTGAGGCTTGGGTTGTGAGGAACCTGGAGGGCTTGGGTCAGTCTGCGGACCACGCCCATGGTAAGGGTTTCTCTTTGGCGAATGTTTGAGAACGATGATGGTATCTTGGGAACCGCAGGGTATAACGAAATGGAACCCGACGTTGTTCTTATCTTTAACCCTGAAGAGGGTGAAAGTTACTCGGTTAGTCGTCGGAAGGCACGCTCTGATAAGAGTTCTCTGGGAGCGTTGTGACCGACGCTCACTCACTCTAAAGCGTCGATGTGTCGGAGATAAGACGCAAGCTCGGAGACTTCCATTGGATAGTGCCCTGGTTGTACACGATTGCTCCCCACCGTGTAACCAGCTCGAGACCGATGGTATGAACAGCTGTGCAGGGTCACGTCAGCAATGATGGCATTATCAACGAAGCGATCGAAGTGGATATGAATTAAATTGACGCGTGTCTGGTAATACAAGAATGTGTGCTTGGGGCGCAGGCCAACAAGAGTATGTTGGAATCACAAAACGACAACCAAAGCAACGCGAGCAGACCAGACAAGAGACAAACACTAGATAGGAATTCATATGCTCGATCGTAAAGATGATGTAGAGATGCGCGGAATAAATGAAAGTGATGATATACACAAATATGCAATGGTATCCTTTTGGTGAAGCTTGCTCATAGCCGTATCAGGGTGTTCAGTGTAGTATTGGAACAAGGAGATGACTAGTAATCTCATTACTCCGAGTTAGAAGCAGGGAGGTCGCGGCGCGTCGGTGACGATTGTGCTTGCCTAAAACGTTCGGAGGTTGGCGACGGCGAGGAGAAAGTGAAGGCAGAATAGCAGTGTTTGCGTTCTGGTGTTGTGAAGTCATTGGTCGAGGGCATATCAGTGTTACATGGTGCATCTTTTGTTACAGGGAGAGGCTGGTCGGCCATGGAAGGAGAAAAATAATCGCAGATGGCAGGCTCAACCGAGCTCTGCTTAATGTCATGAGCGTCGCGGATAGCAGGGCAAACTCTCGTACGAACCCCATCAGTTTGTACGTCAGACTCTTGGCTGTCCGTGCGCGTCGCATCATAAGCTTCTGAGACGTCTGCCAAAGGCGAGACAGTCAACTCGTAGCATCGGGAATCAATGGCGGTCTGAGAGATAGAGAGACGCGGGGGTTGTCGTTGGGATTCCTGCTCTTCGACGACAGGAGGCAATGGAGATGCCTTGCGCGAACGAGACGATTTAGAGGTGCCCTTCCTTGCGTCAGAACTCTTGGACTTTCCAGTCGAGCTAAGGGGTTTCCTCGTCTTTTTTGGCTCTCCTTTCGACTCTTTGTGCTTTTTCGAGGAAGAAACGACGAGGGCCTTGGTAGCGA
>JBBPLQ010000111.1:0-53516 GCA_038089855.1 Royoungia palumana
TACTTGTGTAGAGAAAGAGAACTATCCCATTCTTTAGAAGGCTGCGAAGGCGATGCACCAAGTTGCAATCGCCCTTAGTGCCAACTCGGTGCAGATGGCGTGGATCATGACGGCGGTACTGCAGCTGTTGCAGCTGGAGGCGCAGGCCCGGGGCGGTGCGGAGGTGGAGGTGGAATCGGAGTGGGAAGAATCGTCAACGGACGATTCGGACATCGACGCAACCGTCAATGAGCAAGAGGTGACGGAGTTGGAGGAAGAAGCGGCGGGGGCGTCAGAGAGGGATGTGGAGGGGGACGCGGAGATCGAAGAGTTGGAGGAGCAAGTAGTAGAAGTGGTAGTATAGAAATTTGTGTTTGTTTTTATAATAAAAACTTCTTTTCCTTTTCTCTTAAGTGCGATGAGGACCGGGTTTCGATGGATATCGGAGGTGGAAGCCGGAGACAAGCTCGGAAGCATGGCCAAGTTCAGTAGCCAGCAACCAAGAGGTTTCTTCGTCCGTGCCTTCGTATCCTGACCATCGGACCAAGTAAAGGAGTTGACAACTCCGTCGTTGACGGTCAATCTTCGAGTTGAGGATCTCTGCGATTTCATACTTGGGTTCGCCGTTGACTTCGATCGGAGGTGGTGGAGGTTGTTCACGGTTCAGAATTGTGTTCGGAACAGAAGGTTCCAATTGGGAGACATGGAAGACGGGGTGGACGGATTTCATATTGTCGGGGAGTTGGAGCGTGAAGGAGTGGGTACCTGCCTGAGTGATGACTTCGTATGGTCCGAGGTTTTTCTCGGAGAGCTTTTTGGAAGGTCGGGTGGAGCAGAAATACTTAGCCTTCATCAGCAAACTAACCCTCCTCTGGCCAGTGCTGGCCAGTATTGGCCAGCAGTTCCATCTGGCCAGCTACTCCAGCAAGGTACCTAACTGGTGGTATTTCTCCAGACTGTTCCAAGAGTCACCCAGAGTAACACAGTGGTCATCCAGGTTGGGACAGGCCAATCAACCTTAGAGACAAGAGCTACCTACAATCATCACACATCCTATAACAGAGTTGGACAGCTTGTCACAAATCAGCACAGCCAGTCACAAATCAAAACAGCAACAATGATATTTCAAATCAGGAAAAAAGGTACATGATAACGTGGTCACAAAAACATGGTCACCAAAGCTAATCAAGATCTACATCAAACCCAGTTGTTGTGCCAGCCTCGCCACCATTCCTGAGAAAAAAAAATCAGCCTTTGTGCACATGAATATCATATGCTTACCTTCCGATTTTCGCCCAGTGAACACGAAGTGCTTTTGTCTTCTCACGATGAATGGGTGTCATATCACATTTGTTCATAAGTCCAAGGACATCAATGTAGACTTCAGCATATACATCCCGCTTGAATGGCACTTCCCTGCCTTCTCCCGCAACTTCGTCAAAAGCAAGTTTGATCTGACAGATTCATCAGTAAGTGGTGACCGAAAAAAATAATACGCGATTACCGCAGTGGCGGCAAGTGCGACAGCAGGGCGCGGGACTTCGGCAGAGAAAACCTCGGGGAATAGATTACCGACAGCATTGGAACCTGTATAAAAGAATTCAACAACAAGTCCAGCAAGCGCAGGGTGTGCGAGGTTGTTAGTGTGCCCCTGGTGATAGCGTCAGCTCAGTAGCATTCATAAGCATGACATACCTCCTGGTCCTGACCGTCTTTCAAAAACGCGCCGCGTTCCAGCAGTGTTTTCGCAATTTCAGCGTTGGCGGTGCGACGGTTTTGAGAGTCCCATTGATAATGATCATGAACAAAGTTTTGCGCCTTCTTTTTCAGAGCTGACCGCCAGTTGGCTATATCTTCCCATAGCTGACCCGGTATCAGTAGAAAGAAGCAATGAAATATGATTGGCGACGTACGAGCTTGGAAAGGTTGCTCGTATACTGAGGCCACCACCCTTGAAGAGAATTAGTTCAGACCAATCTCGCACGAATCAATAGAATAGTAATACTCACCCTCGGGGACGACTAATCCATGGTGACAGCGCTCAATGATGGCCTCGTTCATGTACTCGCCAGCTTTCGTATTGAATTGTTGGCGCATCGGGAACGAGTTGATGGATGCAAGGTCGCAATGAGAGAGTTGTTTGGCACGTTCAATGATATCGCACATAGGAGGGGGGTAAAAGCCGAGTTGAGATGGATCCGCGTTATCCGGATGCGAAACCGATGCGACAGACCCAACGACAGGCTGTGGCAGAGAACTAGCGGCAAAGTTAGCATAACCAGGCGCGTATCCAGAGTGAAAATGTTGTGAAATGGGAGCGTCGACCCCGTCCGCATCTTCCACTACGGAGCTGGCACGGCTAACACTGCGAGAACGCTGCGACGCCTTCTGCTGGTTTCGGATAGCGGTAAGTCTCTTGTTATCAGGGAGTCGCGGTGGGCGGTTGCGCTGGTGGTGCTGCGCCACGACATCTTCCACATTACCTGATAGCCTCGTTAGTAGGATATATCGAGCTGATACCTACTTACCTCGAGGTGCCACAGCACGAGAAAGTTGGGGCGAGTTGGGTGTGACGTCGTTAATCACCAGTTCTGCACCACTTGGGTGATTACCAGAAATCGTACCTTGGCGTTATCAATGATGAAGCCAGACTGATGTACCAGTATAGTACGTACTTGCGGCTACATTTTCATTCTACGCGGGGCCACCTAGGTCGAAAAAAAGAGTGAATAAGTGGCCCGTCGAAAAGAAGAACCTACGATTGATGTTGTTGCGAACAATGGACTCCGCAATGCGGTCATCTTCATCCGGCGACACCTCATCGATATCATCAGCATTACCATCAAGCGTATCATCGATATCTGTGTGCAGTATCGAAATAGTGTGCTTGCGAGGCAAGGACAAGGGAAGCTGGACAAACGAACTTGTTCGACGCAACAAGGCTGGCCGTTGAGGGGACTTCGCATTATCGGATCCCTGGTCCTCGACGTATGGTGAATGTTCGCGAGACTCAAACACTGATACATCCGAGGGCCTTGCTATGGCCACAGCAAGCGTACGCAATTGCGACCTTGCTCTGGGTATGGATGTGTGCCTATCAGAGGTTTCATTCGCATCAGTTGTCCTGCATTCAGATGGAGCGCGTGAGCTCGCCGGTGTGAACTCGGAACTGGCATGCGCTAGAGCGCCCAATGAGAATATAGACGAGCCGCGGGAGGATGTATGGGCAGATTGAGATGTCGCTGTCGAGGAGGCCCTGTCGAGAGTGAGTGAGGGATGGCTCGGTGCAGTAAAATGTGAGTCCTAGCAAACCTTGCTCCGTGCTTGATATCATGTTCATTACCCGGTACTCTGAAGCCATACTGACCAGATTCTGACAGCGTGAACGTTGGCCTCGTTTGGGTGAATGCAGTGGGATTTTCTGCCCATGTGGGAATCTGACTCTCTTCGTCACCGTAGAATGCACCGACGCGATGAGCGGGGGCCATCACATTGACTTCTTGTCCTTCTGTTGCTTTGTCAAGGTCTCGAATTGATTGGCGCGAAGGCCTCACACTCTGGATACGCTCAATGCGTTGGAGGTGTTGAATGGTTCCCCCAGAACCTTTTCCGGTCCGCGACGAATGTCTCAACTGGGGCTCCGGGTCTGGTCCAGCATCTTTGATGGAAGAAGTTAAAAAAAGAGAATGAATGTGAGTGATTACTAACCAGCACCAGGGAGCTGGTCGTCGTCAAAGAGCTCCTCTGGTCGGAGCCACTTAGAGTTGACAATGACCTCTCTGACTCTGGCCTGGGAATTGTGGGACTTCTTCCTCTTGGGAGCCATGTCAAAGGAAGGGTGCGACGAGGTCAGGATCCACTGCGGAAATTTATAGAGACAAACACACCCTTGCAATGAGGCATTACAAAGCAATTCATTCGTAACCTAGCAAGTACATCTACTAGTACGTATGTATATATTTTGCGCTGGTACTCGAGTTGGAGCAGAAAAATAGAAGTGCATTCCTCTCATCGGTCGAAAGGTTTTGTCAACACTAAATTCCGGTTGACACCAGAACCTTGTGCATCAAAACCCTGCAAAGGCACGGAACCAGTGCTATAGGCCATGCGGCGCGACGAGCGTCAGCGAGAACCAGAAGGTTCGGGAACCTCTAGTCGGGCACGCTTCAAGGGGCTGGAGGGGAAGAAATCGTCGGAATCGCTCTCTCAATCACATCTCAGAGGCTGAGATGGATGCCGTAGACCTGGATCGCTTCGAATAATGCCACGGCCCGGAGGAAGGTTTTTGGGTACCGTGGGGGGAGCGGAGAGCAATACGATAGGTAGTCCTGACTTGAACCGTGCAGCAGTGTCCACCAATGAGGTCCGATGAGAGGTATTTGACTTCAGCTGGGGTGGCGCGTTATTCCAATGTTCGGGGCCGAGTTTGGCGAGAGTCGTAACAATGTGCTTGATGAATGTGTCGTGATTACATGAAGTCTTGCGGTAGAAAAGGCCCTTCGCGTCGGTGGCTAGGGGGAGGATAATCGCCGTACGAAGCAGTTCAAGGAGGGGAATGATCAGTTCAAAAAAGGAGTCAATATACTTCACAACGAATGGGTTCCACGATAAGTCTGATTGGATAATGAGTGTCTTTTGGATGCTGGGTTCGTACGTGTTGAAGAGTTTGTCGTAACATTCTGCTAGTTCTGCTTCCGGCTTTGGCATTGAGGGCCCGTCATAAAGCAGGCATATCCCAAGAAGAACGTAAAAAATGGACTCTAGATCGTGGAGGGCGTTGTGTACGACTGGCTGTCCTGGGCCAACCATAACGAGCTGCACTGACATCCACGACCATGTTCCCTGAATCACGTTAGGCGTCAGCTGAAACAACTCTTAAAGACAAGAGCTGATGAGCGAAAGGATGGAGTGTTGTGGAGTTCTCGAGTCAATGAAGAGGAAAGACCAGAAGAACTTTACTGAAGTTCTCTGGTGTTGACATTCGGTTTATATACTAGTACATGTGTGTGTCTCTATTTGTAATGTTCCATAGGATTCTATCTAATGGTAACATATGATTGGTCAATAAAGAATCGTACGATGTGGAGTATTAGTGAGCATATGATGTCATAGATAAGAGGGGAAATTGCTATAGGTTGGAATGTCATGGAATGTTCTATGGGGCTGTGCTTGGCTATGCAAGTGTGGCAGCCAATAGGGTTATGTTCCGAGCATAGGTTTGGCATGAGGTATGATAAGATCACATGACCAGTCACGTGATGTGAGAATGTGGATCGAAAACATAAGTGTCTTGAGCGAAGTGTTGCTCAAGGTTGAAAACATAGGGGTTAATTGACACGTTTGTAACAGACTTCCCCAGCACTCCTCTCTTGTCTCGCTCCACTTCAAGTTCTCCCTTCAAACCCACTCCGTCCTCTTCGTCCTCCGAAATCTGGGACCCCCAACAAGGACAGTAAGGGCGTAGTGCTCTGCTCCGAGTCGCTGAAGCTGAAGTCCCAAACCCCTCACGCAACTCCAGAGTTGTATCCGGAGTTGACCGGAGTTGTCGCTGGAAATCCTGCATAGCCTTAACAGTGTTGGATAAAGCTGAAACAACACCCAAATCGAAAGGATGAAGTTAAGTAGTCGTATCAAGAGCGACCAACTCTGAGAGGATGATTTGAATGGAGAAGATCGAAGTTGATTAAACTGAAGAAAGTACGCTACTACATGAAGGTATATATACTATTCTAAAGTGTTTGTATCTATTTGTGTCCTGGTCTGTGTGCAACTGGTGTGCCAGACTTTATACCATAAAAGGAAGTATCTAAAGTGACCGTGATTGGTTAATGAAAGTGGTGCCATGAAGGCTGTGTGAAAGTAATAATATGATTGGAGGAAAAGAATCGTACGACATAATGAGGCTGTGTATTGTGGCAGCCAATAGGAATAGTTTCCGAGCATAGGTTTGGCATGAGGTGTATGAAGTCTAGAACAAGTCTGGTGGTTGATAGATTGGAACGACATAGCGTTCTTGTGGATGGTAGACTTGTTGATAAGATAGAGAGGGATTAGATGGCATGAAGACAGGGGTTGAAGATAGGGGTTTAGGAGCGTTCGTAACAAAAGCTCCGAAAAGAATGGCTGCCATGCTCCCCATAATGAATGGGGGAGCAGAGAGCTGCTGTGCACTAGCAGCAGAGAAGCCAAGGTCTTGGATGATAGCATATTGCGAAACTGGGGGTGAGCATACTAGTCCATGCCACTCTGATATTGAGATATGGGGTCCGTCCGTTTGTCAATGCACCCAATAATATTTTATTATCTGTCAGCATCTGCATCACGGACCATCGATGATAGTAATAGGGTGTTGCAAGACCAAGGGAGTCATTCCTGAGATGATTCCTCATCAACTCGAACGAGGCACGTAGCTTCGCTCACTAGCAGTCTCTGTCAAAAATATCACTATCTGGGAACTCAATCGGAATCAAAGATGGCAACCATGTAATGACAGAATGCATTGATGCACAGTCTGCATTTCTCTGCATCATGATCTTAGATCTGTCCATACTAGTTACTCTAATTTCTAGGAAACACGAAGATTGCGAGTATGGAGGTCAATCTGGACGTTGTTGGATTTCGGCACAACATTGCCGTTGCAATCCATTTTCCACCTACTTGCCTTGGTCAAGTTCCTTCGTGAGTCAGAATAATGTGTTTGATGTGTAAATGAAGTAGTATCCATAGGAATGTTCGTCTGAAGCTTCTTCGACCGTTTCGATGGCGTGCGGTATCTTCCGCCCTCCTTCAAATTCTGATCCAAATACATGATGGTACCCTCCATTATGCATCACGGTTGTCTGGGGCTTGATAATGACCTTGATTGTCTCATGAAGACATTTCGGGCACTTCTTGTATGAGGACTTGTAAAACACGAGTAACTAGCTGGCTCATCTACGCAGTGTTTGAGGTATGACGCGGACGTTCGATATTAGCACGATCACTGTACGAAGGCCAATTGTCGATTATAAGAACCTGAGTCAGTAGGACGGCCCACAAGTAGGAGGGGAGACATAACGAGACCAGGGGTAGCGAATGCCAGTGTATTTTCCTGAGTATCTTGGCATGTTCTTTGGAATCAATTTCCGAGGCATCTTTGGCAACATTAGTATCTAAAGGGATCTTATCGCTGTGATCAGAACAGAACGAATGGCGAAGCGTGCCAGGTGGCACAATAAGGTATGGTTCGATATCACGTTTGTTAAAACGAGGTACTATACGTCATACCTCAAAGCGCTCACTTTGGACTTTGGCTGGCGAGCTGGCTCGTGTTTCATTCACTCTTGAGGAGATTCTTGAGCCACGTAGCATGGTAAGCTTCACTTTGGGAAGTAACATCCCATTAATAACAAGTGTCTGCGAATTATCCCGAGATAGCAATGAGATCTGGAAGATAAACCATCGGTTACTTGAGTGTTACACTCCTCATAATGTTGACAAGATAGGCCAGACGGGTAATAGTGCGCACGCATCAAGACCTAGGACTGAGATAGATATGTCGATGCTAGGGCTGGCGATCAAGGGCTCTTGTCCCGAGGATATCCTAGTGCGGGTGACGACGCCACAATATCCGGATCCATGTACATGTCATGATTAACTAGCTTGAGTAATGCACGGACCACTCACCTGCATCCTTCCAGCTACACATTCCAGGAAAGCTTGATGTAGACACAAACCCCGGCACACTTACCGAATCACTTCCTGGTGCGCCCGTTTTGAATGACAAAACAAACAGATAAACATGGTGACTCGACAAACTTGATCATATTTGTGAAAAGATATAAACCCAGGAAAGCCTTACTCGCAAAATTTCAGAACGGCTGCCGCCGAGAATCACACGTACTAATAGGTGTATCTGAACAGAGGACTGTCATCCCCAATTTCCTTGAACTCGTCTCTCCGCGCCTCAGTGATTCCGTGTTCATTACACATCTTCTCCTTCTCCTTGTTGAGTCTACGGCAGTCCCACACCACGACCAGAGACAGCAACATTCTAACTCGCAGTTAGGAGAAACAGTGACTATCGGGGAACATCAATGAAAGACTCACGTGAGACATAGACAGCCCATTATGGTGCTCAGACCGATATGGAACGACGGCGGATCGAAAAAGATGAACGCCGAACATATCCTATTGTCGTCCAGCCACATCAGGATTGACCATATATCACAAAGCACGACACTCACCCTCCTAAGTTTCCGAACCCATTTACCATTGCGATGGCGACACCACGTTTGATGTCCCCTCCAGCATTTGAACTAATCCATGCAAGCTCAAGAGGTATACCCGGGAGAACGCCCATAGCAACGAGTACAGTTCCGACGTACGCAATACCAGGACTTGTTTGGGTGTACAAAATAACATATCCAGCCATGGCGATAAGGCAGCCGGCAATCACGAATGGTCCGCGCATCTGCTGCTTGTCGGACAAAGCTCCGAAAAAGATGGTGGCCACACAGCCTATAACAAATGGGGGGATAGAGAGCAACTGAGCATTAGCAGCAGAGAATCCAAGGTCTTTGATGATGGTTGGGGTGAACAACGCGATTCCATAACCGGGGATGACTAGGCTGGATCATGCAATCGTCAAAAACAATCATTTCGACATGGGAATCCTTGATCGAACGTACCCAATATATAGGAAAAATTGGAGGTATATTTTATAGTCCGTCAGCGCTTGCCTCACGAACCGTCGATGATAGTGTGTCGCAAGGCCGAGCGAGTCATGCTCCATCAGCTGAATGAGGTATCTTCGCTCAGTCTCTGTCAAAAATTTCGCTGTCTCTGGGAACTAAATAAAATTAGGGATGACAATGATAAACGGGGATATGTCGATGCACGAACGTCATGCATCAAGGAGTAAGATGCCAGCGCTACAAGCACCGTCACTGGGGACGCGAGTCAGGCTGGCGCTGGCCAACAATAGCCAGAGACTCACTGATCCCCTCCAAACAGAACTTGACACCTTTGCGTAAGTGTTTGCATTTCAGAATCGTTCACAAATGACCCACGATCCATTGCCATCCATGGAGACCACCCATCCTGCCATGCAAAGTAAGTTCAGAAAGCGTAAACATTTCTCATGAAATGCTACACACCCTTCCATTTTCTCGATGCCATATCTTTTGAATATGTGAGAGTTGTGCGACATATAGAGTAAAAAGTGGCACTCACGCCAGAAGACCAGAGAAGGCACCTC
Source organism: Royoungia palumana (assembly GCA_038089855.1). NCBI lineage: Eukaryota > Fungi > Basidiomycota > Agaricomycetes > Boletales > Boletaceae > Royoungia > Royoungia palumana. The sequence goes on from JBBPLQ010000111.1 coordinate 9,218, forward strand.
CTATAATTGCTCCAGAGACGAATAGTGCGATACGCCGTGCCCGTGCAGCGCGCGGATACCACAGCGAGAGGTAGTATGTCACACCGGGTAACAACCCGGCTTCCGCCAGGCCGAGGAAAAACCGGGCACTGCACAAACGAGCCAACGTCAGCGGTTATAATTCACTATTTTGCAGACTCTTACATAACGAGTTCCTGATATGTCTTCACAAGACACATCAAGGTCATTATCAGGCCCCAAGCCACCATGATGGAGGGCACTATCAGACACAAATCAGCATTCTAAATTGTGGTGAGAATGCAGTTACCGTACGCCATCGAGATGGTCGAAAAAGCTTCAGAAGAATATTCCTAAACAACATTCACATATCAAACATATCAAAGGCATATGTGGTTCTGACTCACGAGGGAACTTGTCCGAGGCAATATGGGATCTAATCAAGGGTCAGAAGACGTTAGATGGATGGATGGCAAATGAATCCGCACAAAAAACACGGCAGCAGCAGTGTTGTACCGAAGTCCGACGAGATCCAGGTCAACTTCCATGCCTGCAATCTTTGCGTTGCCTGAAAACTGGAGTGAGTGGTATGGTCAAATTGAAGACGTGAAGAAATACTGACCGATATTACTGCGGTCCCTGTGAGGTCATTTTTCAATAAAACAGATGCAAGTGGAGTCGAGTGCAACCCACAAGAAAGAGAGGAAGTACAACAACGAGACCAGAGGCAGTAGATTCCAATCTAGTTTTCTGAGTATCTTGGCATGTTTTTCGGGATCGGAAACCTCTGGAGGAGTTCTCTTATCATCGAAGCTATCCATTGCTTTGAGTAGTTGGATGGTGGTCAAGATAAATCAACTGGCGAAGTGGGAGTGGAACTTTAAGGTCTTGAAGCTCGCAGGCCAGTGCTCATTTGGGACTCCGGGTCAAGTCGGCGGGTTTAGGTTTCATACATTTTGGGGAAGATCCGTGAGCCAAGCGGTATGGCAAGCATCATTTTCGGCAGCTGAAACGCGAGCAAAAGTTCTCCCGAGGTGCTACAATTGAAAAGATGCATTGAGATAAGGTGGACGCTCAACAAAACAGGCGCGACGTACAGATAGTGCGTACGTCCGGTTTCTGTCCGGAATTTCAAAGATGACCTGATGACGCCACGACGGTGTGATCCACATAATCAACCAATTTGAATGATGGGTATACCAAGACTTATTTGCAATCTCCTGACCATGAGCCACGTTCACCAGATGGCCATCCACTACTTGAGGCGAGCAGAAACAACCCGCCCGCACCTATTTGATCATCGCCTGGTGCGGAAAAAAAAATAGACGTAGGGACGACGGCAGATCAAGGATCATCTGGCTTGTTCCGACGTAACGGGGGTTTCCTTGCCAGCGGAACAAAAAGGAATCGGGAATTTTTATTCCGCAAGATCTATAGATAATCTACTTTTTCTTGATCGCTCTCAGACGTATAGTCTCTTCTCCGATGAAAACACCCTTTTGAGGTTCTGTGAGCGAGCAATCGAGTGCGGCAGAACGAAGCATACCTTGCCCTTGTATGGCTCTGGAGGACGCAGCCTTCGAATCTTGGCGGCAAAGTGACCCAAAGCGACGTTGTTGGTGCTGCTAAGCACAATCTTGGTGGCCGAAGGGACCTCAGCGGTGATGTGAGCAGGGATAGGCACGAAAATATTATGGGAATGCCCAAGCTTGAGGTTAAGCCTCTTGCCGTTACCACCGGCGATAGTGCCTCGTGGGTCGTCCTCCAACGCAGCTCGGTATCCGACTCCGACAAGGTACAACGGCTTTGAAAACCCACTGGTCATACCAGTGATAGCGTTATTGATCAGAGAACGCGTGGTACCCCACATTGCGCGCTGTTGCTTGACGGCACCATCCTCGACCGCAAGCGACAAAACACTTGGCTCCGGGAAAGAGAGATGCACGTATGGCTCGAGAGGGACGGTGGTTTCGCCAAGAGGGCCCCTCACGGAGATGGACGCGGGAGAGTGAGTGAGGACGACATTGGGCGGTATCGGGATTGGCTGCTTGCCGATGTTTGACACGAACCCGCACGCTCGCGCAGAGGTGCTAAACTGCCGCAGGGTATTCATGGCAAACGCGTTGGAGGAGCGGAGTTCCCACGGTCTCGATCTCGTTCCCATGTAATTCAGGAACGTGTACTCTTCTCCCTCGTTATCTACCGGAACTCCTGCCTTATCTGCATGCGGGGCTCCCTATAAACAAAGATGCAGAAATCTGTGTCTTCCGTGAAAACTATAGGATGGGAAGCCCAGAGGATGTCGACGCTACTTGCGAGTCTGCCGACGACAGCATTGTTTCGCTCTCTGCTGTCCACCGAGCGGACAATTCATTACTGCGCAAACTGGGCTACAAGAGCGAATTCAAACGTGAATTCTCGGTACGTGTTCAAAAAACACGTCGAGGTGCGGATATCCCAATGGCCTTGATTTCAGCTTCTTGAAACCATCTCGTTCTCTCTTGCGATAATGGCGGTTTCCTGTGGTACCACCACTGGATACTCCTATCCACTATTGTCCGGTTAGCCACCTTCTTTATCGCACATTCTCTCCTAACCTGTCGGCAAGGTGGGCACTTTGCCATGGTGTGGGGCTGGTTCATTCCTTGCATCTTCATCACCTGCGTCGCTGCTTCCATGGCAGAGCTCGCATCGTCTATGCCGTGCGTTTAATGGTTTTATATGCCACGATACACTGACGACGGCGTTGCCCTAAAGGACGAGTGCCGGCCTTTACTACTTCTCTGCCAAGATGGCATCTGAAAAGCGATCTGCACTTGCTTCTTGGATCACTGGATGGTCTAATATCACCGGCCAAGTGACTTTGATTTGTTCGATCAATTATTCGTGGTATGCATCTTTGGTTTTCATCCTGATCGTTGTTTAGCATCCCATTAGTGCCGAACTCATAGTGTCTGGTATCACAATGGCTACCGATGGCGCCGTAGTTCTGAGTCCTGGAGCATTCTATGGAATACTTTGTGGTATCCACCTGATCCAAGCCATCATTTGCTCGGCTGCCACAAGAGTTTTGGCTCGCATGACAGTGTTGGTGCTCATTCTCATCAGTGAGTTAACATCTCTCTCTGCAATTTTTCCTCTCTTTCATTTTTAGTGGCCACGACGATTCCCGGTGGTGTCTCGCTTTTGGTTCGTTCGAAGGGGATGGTATCTGCCAAAGACGCGTTCACGATGTTTGAAAACAATACTGGATGGTCCAATGGTGGGTTTTAACTCTGTGAACGCGCGTACGCTCATCAGGCGCAGATGGTTGGGCATTCATCCTGGCGTTCACTGTACCAATGTGGTCTCTGACAGGATGTAAGAATATACTCATCATTATATTCGTCGCTCTAAATACGATTTTCTTTCGTGAAGACGATTCTGCTGCTCACATTGCGGAAGAAACGTCCGACGCAGCTCGCGCAGCTCCGATTGCCATTATGGTTGGGGTACTGGGAACTGAAATTCTTGGCTGGTTCCTATTTATCTCGTTCTCGTTCGCCACCTACTCAGTCCCGGATGCATTGCAATCAAACCTTGCATTTCCTATCGGGGATATCTTCTTGAGTGTGCTCGGTAAAAACGGCGCTTTTGCTCTCTGGTGGTCTATTGCGGTGCTCCAGGTGAGTGACACCATCAGCTCCAGTCAAGTTTCTCATCTGAGGCATGAAAAGTTTTTGTGTGGTTGTTCTCAGACTGTCGACGCATCAAGAGTTGTGTTTGCTTTCTCAAGGGATAATGCATTACCGGGTTCTCGGTGGTGGAAACGAGTTAACCCACGTACTCAAACCCCTGTTAATGCTGTCTGGTTTGTTATACTACTTTCTATAATCTGTGGTTCTCTTTCCTTCTCATTGGCAGCATTTAACTCACTCGTGTCGTGCGTATTCCACCTTACGCCATCCAATCAACTGATGAACATGCATCCCACCTACAGCGCCTCGGTAATCGGTCTCTATGTCTCCTATGTTACTCCAATTTACTTCCGCATAACATCTGGAAAGTATAAATTCAAACCTGGACCCTTCCACCTTGGACGTTGGTCTATACCTATTGGGACAACGGCAGTCACATGGGTCGTGTTCATGGTTGTGATGCTGTTGTTCCCAAACAGTCAGACTGTAGGTCCGCAAACGACAAGTAAGCTCAGTTTTGCTCCATCCCCATCCAGTAGTAACCACGTGGTTCCAGACTATGCAGTTGTGATTATTATTGGTATCTTCCTTTTCTCTGCGGGATCCTGGATCTTTTCAGCTAGATACTGGTTCACCGGGCCTGTACCTAACATAGATCGCGAGTTGTCGGAAGACAAACCAGAATGAATCATCGAGTCGCCCGTGTCGGTCGCGTGATAGTTACAGATGACGCGAAATTGACTTGATTTTCCGGGACACAAACCGTCGGGATCACTGACTGCATCACAAAACTATGTTGAAATGAGGGAATACCGCGAGCGGTACTGTTATTACTCGTGTGTGTGACGCGTACACTGCGAAGACATGCCCTCCGAATGTTATACCTTTTGATTTCGCGCATGCCGAGGAAGTGCGGATGGCTAAATGAAGAGTAGTAGGCAGAGGGTGTCGTGAGGAGATGATGTCTCAGGATGGTAGGTACAAGTTCAGAAGGGCATTGCTTGCTTGTTCACATACGCCGCGTTACCCTACTCCCAAATCAACCGGACACCCGCTCTATTTTCATCCACCTCCTCGTCGCTCTCAAATTCCTACTTCACCGCCCAACACCTTCGCGTAGTCCACCTTCATATATACGCGGTCCAGGGAAGACCAATATGGCGGCGTACTACGGGAGCGACTCTGTGCTCACTCATGCAACATCCTTGTATCCTTATGGCCAACAAGAAGATCCAGAAAACCCACCTCAGAGCTCCAGTATATACAACCTGCCTACAGACTCCGAGGGCGAGGCGGAAGTGGACGAACTCGAGTCTGATACAGGCTCGGAGCAAAGCGCCAGCGCATCGGCTACTCAAAAGAATGGAGGAAAGAGAATGGGGGAACGCGTTCCGGGAACAACGTTGCTTCCCATATCCAGAGTTGAGAATATAGTCCAGGCTGATGGTGCGTCCCTCTTCGTCCTGGACATAGATGCTATGCACGCGTCTCAACGTTTGTTTCCAAAGGTATCATAACAAATCTCTCCATGTCAAAAGAAGCTTCCTTTGTCCTGTCCATTGCAACGGTACGCCCTGTCTTCGACTCATGATTTAGGGGGTTCATGCGATTTCAAGGAGGAGTTTATAAAACGTATGGCTCAAGCTGGTCATCTGCAAGCCTCCGCCGCCCGTCGGAACATCGTCAATTATGCGGACACGGGTCAGCTCTTGCCATTTATTTGCCCGTTCTATACTGACTGCTTTCCAGCGGCCACTACTCAACAATACCAAGAATTCATGTTTCTTCGAGGTAAATCGTTTCTTTTCTTCCCAAGTATCGTATATTGAAGTATATGATATCCTCAGACACAATTCCTGAACCGATCTCCCTTTCCCATGCGCTGGAGAGACGAAAAGCAAAAGAAAAAGAAGATCTAGAAACAAACCCCGCCATGTGTTCGGCCAACCAATCGGCTTTTCTGGGGTCGTCGCTGTCCGCCGGTCACCTAAATGGAAAACTAAAATCCAAAAGTCGCCCAGCTAACGGAAAGGAAAGAATGAGTACAAGCGCAACCGGCGACCATCGGAAGCTGCCAGGGATGTTCGACGCACCAGATGACCCTATTTCGCCGAACATCATCAGAACGTCCAGTGGGAGAGTCATACGGAGTACGAGGGCTGCCCGTCAAGACGAAGCGGCTGATGACGAGAGCGAGATGACTGGGCTCAATGGTTTCACGTACGCCCGCGATCACGATACTTGGTCCGGTGCAGCATCGCCTAGACGGCCACCTACATTAAACCGGCCTCCCGAGATTCATAACCCGACACCACCCTCTTTCACCCCTCCTTGGCCTGGTCAGTTTACGGGTCCCGCGAGTGCTTTTCTACACGATTCTCAGAATGCTTTTGTGCGGGTGGTACAAAACCCGGGCCGTACTATATATTCGCAGCATACGCGCCCGGAGAATGGGTCTTTTCCTTGATTGCAAGTACCGTCGTCCATTCAGCCGCAATGTATCTAGTAGTCACCGCCTAATAAGCCACTGTCCTTCCCTTAGCACACACTGGTCGCTTTCGAGTCAAATTATCTTATCTTATCTTATCAGCATACGCTACATGCTCCGAGTTGATTCATGTACATCTTGGTTTACATTCTCGGTGCCACGGTTAACACAGATGGAAAACACTGTTCCTGATTTTCGACTACCTATTATCAACATCGCACCCTACTGGACTGCGCAGTCGGGCGATAATGTAGATCGGGCAGCAGTTTCGAAGGCCCTTCATGCAGCCTGTATTCAGTACGGATTCTTTTATCTAGACGTTTCCCAGTGCGTGGAGCTCGGGGAGCCTGAAGAGCTTACACGCCTTGCTCGAGCATTCTTTTCTCTTCCCCAAGCGGAAAAGGACAAGGTATCTTTGAAGCATCAGGACCTAGCACGAGGTGCGTACAGTATCTGTATCGTCAGATCTACTGATCCAGCGATTGTACGAGTACAGGTTACCAGAGACTGAGGGAAAACGTGACGAACGGGAAGGCGGATAACCACGAGGGCATTGACTTTTACAAACCTGTCGAACACCCCGACAAGTCACGATCACTTCAAGGAGAGAACCAATGGCCGAGCGTCCCTAAATTCCAGGTCAAGTATGAGAAATGGATCGAAAAGATGAAGAAACTCGGGATGGTCCTCATGGAGGCGCATGTACACGTTATATCGTTTGACTGCGTTTAGAACTGATCAGGTTATCAGGATGGCATACGGGCTGGGGATGAATACAGAGGAATGGCAAGAGCTCCGTGCACAAGTTGACGATAGCTTTTGGATTTTGCGGATAATCGGTTCGTTCTCAAAGTCATACTCGACTCTCTAACGCCTCAAACCAATCCATTTGTAGGTTACCCGCCGCTTCCCGACGATCATGATGGTTTCTCGTGTGGGGCACACAAGTGCGTCGATTGACTCCGGGTTCTATCTCGATCTCGAAATGAATGACACCTACAGGGACTATGGATGTCTGACGTAAACACCACTTTTATGACAAGTAGAAAGACAGGTTCTAATGATATAATTCCAGTCTTCTCTACGCGGATTCCATGAAATCCGCATTGCAGGTGTTCTTGCGCAGACCTGGACATGATCACATCCCTGAAACCATCGATGGGCTCCCTGACGCACGTCATGACGAAAGCGAAGGAGGTGTTTGGATCAATGCGGATCCCATCCCGGGATGTCTCGTGTGTAATATTGGCGAGAGTAAGTTCGTCTAGCCAACAAAAAAGCATTCACTCGAAATCGAATTTCAGTGTGGGAGATATGGACAATGGGCCTGTATAAGAGCACTCTACATCGCGTCATTCACAGAGGGGCCAACTACCGGTATGTTTCTCGCATGTTCAGAACAGCTATACGATCGTCTCAGTCCCATTGAAGTGTCTCGTATGGTTTCAACTCCTGCTAAACTGAGCCATACTGACCCTCCACAGCATCCCCTTCTTTTTCGAGCCAAACTTCACAGCAACGATCGCACCATTACCAGGTGTGATGCGTATCATGGCCGAGGAGGGCGTCACACAGCCCGGCGGTGCTGGTAGTTTCTATAAACCAATCGTATATGGTGAATTCTTGCTGAAAAAGGTGGGAAGCAATTTTACCATGGACGGACGTGGACAACACGACCGGTTGCTGAGACTCGGACTCGATGGCGGAAGTGCCTAGTCGATGAGCACTTTATTAGTGGTATTCTCGGCGCGAATGCTTGTTATGTCAGTGACACCTGTTCTCTATCTTTGCAAAAATGAGGTCGGACGTATTGACTCATAAATTGTTTTCGTGAACCTGAATTCCCCGCATGTTCGACCTTCCATCTCGAGAGAATTTTCTTTCCGGTGCTAAGTAATTGCATAAATTGAGCTGTTCTAGCTGAAGATGATGTCATAGGCCGTCACATCCCTAGTCACTGGCAGTGTCCACCTGTCGTTCGCTTGCAACAAATTATAATGTAGACAGTAGAATACCGTGACCTACTCGGAAGGGCGATTCTGTGACACCACGCGACCTTTATGAGCCAGTTAGGTTAGCACTAGTGTGCTTACTAGTGTTACGTCACGTGCCAGTCATCTGCCAACGTTTTCAAAGCTTGCTGGACATGATCGCCTTGACTTGCAGATTATTTTATCGACCTCGATTGATCCCATCGTGCCCATTTTTGCAATATTTCACTGCGAGAACGATGTCGTACGAAGCATCTCTATCCAAGCTACCTCATCCGTTGCAAGATCTGGTTGCGAATGCCGGGGCTGAGACAGGAAAGACCGATGCAGATAAACTAGAGGTAGTGAGCTGGATAGACAGAGTCATTGCAGGCGATATCACGAAATCTGAAAGTCTCTCGGTGAGCGTATTGACATACCGACGACACCGGGATTTGACGGCCTCCGCACCACTAACTCAGGACTTGGAATCTCTTCTGACTCCTCGCACATACATCGTCAGCAACTACCTGACGGCAGCCGATGTTGCTCTGTATGGTGCTCTTCACCCAACCGTGGTATGTCATAGGTAGTTCCGATGCATGGATTGTTTCATCTTACGAGGCTCAAGTCCCAACTACAACCAGCCCAGTATTACGCGACGCCCGCGATCACGCGTTATTTTGACCATATTCAGACGCGTCCGTCTGTACGAGCCGCTGTACAGGCGCTGTCACCTGCATTCTCTGCCGTACCCTTTGACCTCGAATCAGCTCCCAAGGTCGAGCGGAAGCGAGACCCCCCGAAGAGAAAAGAAAAGACACCAAAGACTGTCGATCGACCAGCGGCAGGAGAGGAAACGGTGGAAGCAAACTCAAAGGAAGGCTTGAACGAGCCTTCGAAAGAAAAGAAGAAGAAAGAAAAGAAGACAGACGTTGCTACTGCTGCTGCTGCTGCTGCTTCTGAGGAGGGAGGTAAGAAGAACAAGGGAGGGACTACAGGGAAGGCTGCGGTTGAAGATGCTGGTGAACCTGTGCCCTCCATGATAGACTTGAGAGTGGGCCATATTGTTGACGGTAAGAGAGATTTCCGAAATACGTCTTCCCTATGCTAACGATCTTTTATTAGTAAAGAAACACCCTGATGCGGACGGTCTCTACATCGAAGTAAGTTCCAGATTATAACCCACACTCCAATTGTTGGAACTTTTTTTGTCGAATCGTGGTTTATAGCAAATAGATCTTGGCGAAGAAACGGGTCCTCGTACAGTGGTATCGGGACTCGTCAATTATATACCTATAGAAGAGATGCGCGACAAGTATCTCGTTGCTATTGTACGTGGATGTTTCTTTCTCTGAAATGACCGCTCTTGAGCTCACCTTCCATAGTGTAATCTCAAGCCCGCATCTATGCGAGGCGTGAAAAGCTTTGCCATGGTCCTTGCTGTGCGTGTCTTCACAGACGACGCTTTCCAATTCCAACACTACCCACAGGCTACGTCAAACCACGGAAAGGAAGGGGGAGTTGAACTGATTCAGCCTCCTCCTGGCTCGAAACCCGGAGAACGTGTGTACTTTGAAGGTCCCGAATATGAGGGTAAGGCCTGTCATTCCTTTCGAGCTTCATCTTTTACAACAAACCTGTTACCAGATGCTCTACCCGTGTCTCAAATGAATCCCAAGAAGAAAATTTTCGAGGCAATCCAACCCGGTGCGAACTATGGATTTATTTTTATTCGGGCACTTTTCTTACCGTATATCCGCGTCACCAGGTTTCACCACTCTGGATACTAGGGAAGCAGCTTGGATCAACCCTATTACCAAGAGCATCCACAAGATCCGTACTAAGGATGGTGTTTGCGTTGCCCCTACCTTTGTCGGGGCATCCTTGTCATAGATAGCGTGGATGTACACGACCGAAAGAATCAAGGGGATATATATTACAACGTTCGCACTCCTACCCCCACTTGCTAACCTGACGATCCAAATCAACTAAGCCAACTTTGACTCGTCATCAGTGCTGACGTCTATGTTGGGTATAGGACCGGTGAACCAATGTCGGGCTGAAACGATCCAAGAGAAGGATGCAAAGATGAAGATGGACAAGATGATCACTATGCCGTAGTCTATCGTCGTGCCGTCTTGATCAAGTCTCATGGAATTGAATAACAGATTAAAACTTACTCATCGACTGCGCGTTTGGAACCTGGGTCCAGGGAAACAGCAACATCACCACCATGAAAGCAACCCATATGACCCCCATCGCTCCGATCCATTTGGACCAACGCCCGAGGTGGAAAGGCCCAGGTTGGAACTTGTCATGCCCAGAAGTGATGCGAAGGTAAATTGGGACAACATATGAAACATCAAGCCCGATGACTGATGCATGAGAGAAAGGTACAAAAATGAGATCACGGACGGGTTCGAACGTATGAGCTCACGTACGACGCAAGCGAGCTAAATCCCGCGGCAGAAAAGGAGAGTACGCCGCAGATCATAGAGAGAAGTATCACGAACCAGACAGCATTCACAGGAGTTCGAGTACGACGGTTGATACGTTTCCACCAGCTAGAACCCGGCAATGCGTTGTCCCTTGAGAAGGCAAATACAACTCTGGATGCATCGACTGTCTGCGAGCATGCGCACAGGTACTGAGATGAACCTTAGATTCAGACTCTTGGTCACAGATTGTGTACGTAGCGAACCTGAAGTACGGTCATCGACCACCAGAGCGCAAACGTACCCTCTCTACCCAGGACATTAAGGAAAACGTCTCCGATCGGAAGCGCAAGGCTTGACTGCAAGGTTTTTGGGACCGAAGCTGTGGCGAATGAAATTGCAATGTACATCAGCCAACCAAGAATTTCAGTCCCCAAGACGGAGGTCAAGATGGCGATGGGAACTGCCCGTGCAGCGTTAGTCGTTTCTTCTGCGATGTGTGCCGCAGAGTCGTCTTTCAAGAAATGACTTAGTCGAAACACATCAGCTGCTTGACATGCCTGGCAACTTACATCCAGTCAGAGACCACATCGGCTGAGTGAAAGATAATATAAACACCCAGATACCTTCCCCGGGTCAGCACGTAAATGCATCTGATTAGGAGGAAATAACCCACTATTGGACCAACCGGTGTTATTTTCAAACTTGGTAAATGCATCCTTGGGGGAAACGATACCTTTGGAGCAGACCAGAAGTGATATAGTTGTACCGAGCGTCGTGACCACTGTCCATGGTCAATTTATAAGACAATGAACAGGATTTCCGCGTACACACGAGGATAAGCATAACTACCGTCGCTCGGGCCAGTATCCTTGTGCCAGAGGAACAAAGAATGGCTTGGGATATATGCAACGCGCATAAAATCCCGAATGTCGCTTCGGGGCCCAGCACAGCTGCGCCATCAGTAGTCATGGAGATGCCAGTTGTGATAAGTTCAGCACTATCGTTTGGCAACAATGTCATAGCCACATAACCGAATAACTAGCCATACCACTGACCATGCATAGTTTATGGAGCAAATTAGGGTCACCTGCCCGGTGACATTGGACCATCCAGTAATCCAAGAGGCAAGCGCAGAGTGTTTTTCGGATGCCATTTTGGCGGAAAAGTAGTAAAGTCCTGCGCTCGTCCTTTGGACATCGGATGGTGGGGCAAATTCAACAGCAGTGGCTATAGATTACAAACCATGGAGACGTACGGCATGGACGAGGCCAATTCGGCCATGGAAGCAGCAACACATGTGATGAAAATGCAAGGAATGAACCACCCCCACACCATGGCAATGTGTCCGCCTAATATTATTCAATGAGGACGGATACAAGCGTAGAGTGTGACATACCCGCTTGGAGAGGGAAAGTGTATCCGGCAACAATGCCACAAGAGACGGAGAGGATGCCAAGCCCAAAGGATATCGTTTCCAGAAGCTTTATATATCTAGCGTTGTGGCCATCAAGTTCGGTGGTCAGCGCATAGTGCACTCACCGAGAATTCTCTCTTGAATTCGCTCTTATAACCCAACTTCCTTAGCAAGCTGTCGTCTGCGCGATGGACAGCAGCCAGTGTTTCGTAACTGCTTGTGACCTCGAAATCGAGGTCTGTCGGCTTCGAGCTGGTCATCTTGTACGGGGGATCGCCTCTGGCAGTGAGCACTACCCTGGGCTACCCGTGGTCACGGTTTATAAGTGTACGGATCGAGGAGGGCTTACTGCGGCTGGGATAGAGTGGGACGGTCAGACGCCTGGTGGGCCACAAGATAGGTTGCCGGAGCTCCATCATGATTATATCGGCGAAAGAATGACTTCTCCTTGGAGTTCGAATTCCCAGAGTGATCCCCAAGCTGTTCCGTCAGCGCACCAGAAGGTCAAGAATTGCAGTAAGTATGATCAGACAAACGGATCGACTTGAACCCATTACACTGAAGAATAAGTTGGTGTACCAGTGACCATCATGATTTTGTCGATGTGACTCGGTCCAGGTGTTGCTGGCATCAGCTGCGATATGGCACCTAAACGTTACATACATAACTGTAATTGACCTTGGAATCCAATCCAATAGCTTAGTAACTGACTCGCGCACGAGAAATATGTATATCATAACTGTCAATCACTGACGCGGCGCTCAGACTATATCCTGCTAATCTCCTGCAGAAACCATCTCCCTTTTCGTATTGTTCCATGCGCCGACTCTATAGAAACCGATGACCAGCGCTCAGCGCTCAGTACCCATGACACCACGCCATCATCAGAAAGGCTCTTCGGTCGCGTTGAAGTTTCAATACTCAATATTCAATCTCGAGTCCTCAAATAATGCTATTATATGTATCACAAACCTAACAGGATTGAGTGGAGCTACACGTAAGAATGGCTGAACATAGTCCTTAAAGTTGAAACCAGTCTCCATCAATCATTAATCAACGGTGATCTTGACAGCCTCCTTATCCTCCATCTTTGGAGCCTTCAATGTAAGAACCCCATCGGCCAACTTGGCTGTGATTTTCGAACTGTCAATCGAGCGAGGGAGCCAGACAGTACGCGTGAAGGATGAGCTTCCCGAGTACAGGCGCTCTGTAGTCAGTTGATTGGACTGTGTGCCAGAGCTCACGATAGTCCCTGTACCTGCAGTATCGGCGGTGTCGCCGGTCAGTCAGGTCTGCCGTGCACAAACACACACACACGTGCCTTCGTCTGGCGAAGCGCTCGTCTCCCCGGTGGATTCCGAAGACTCTGGCCGACGGTTGAGCGTTCTGCCCTGGATGGTGAGGGTACGACCCCCATCGCCAACCGTGATGTCAATATTCTCCTTTTTAACACCCGGTAATTCTGCCTCAACGACGTAGTTCGCACCCTCCTCTGTTAGGTCTATAGCGGGATGGAGGGCAGTAGGAGACGTAAAAAAGGGGTCAGCGAGGAGAGGGCGGTTTGGTAGGCCATAGAAAGTGGGTGGCCTACTCAGGGGCTCCTCGAGCATGCGAAAGAGAGGTCGGAATTCGTGCAAGAGTCTGCTGATGGACATGGCTGGAAGGTGAATGTGCGGGCCAGCAAACCCCTTTATACCTGAGCATGACGTCTCCCCTCGGCGCATCCAGTCTATCGTCGATTTTTCTGGAAATTCGGCAAGCGGTGTCCAGGGTCCCGCTCGATATTCAAATATCCAGGGGACAGCGCAACTTGCGTACAATACAATACAATTATGTACCTAAGATCACGCGCCAGGCCATTCAACCACCCATTGCGCCAGTACAGCATGTTCCTGGTCGTCATCATCCTCAAATTTCAGCTTATACCACGGCCCCGCCTTCGAAGAATTGCTCTGTTTAAACACCCATGAGCTGTCATGTTCCGATCAACACTCTCCACGACTTACACGTCCAGAAGGCATGAGGTCTTTCGGCGACGTTATCACCTCAGCACGGTAGAAACAACTGGTATCAGGGTACAGAGCCATTACTGTGGATCCAGCCGGGAATTCTTGATACGCATTTGGATGTGCCGCACTGTTTGGTGGAGCGTCAGGATCAGGCAGCGGAATGATAGCACGAAGCGTCGTGTTGTAACATTGCCCGGGCTGCCCGTCTTCTTGTGGTTCTGCGTCTTGAACCTCGTAGCTACAGATCCACGCGTATATCATCGAAACGTCATCAATCCAGTCAAAAAGAAACCCACCGATTTCTGTCCTGATTGATACATTTAGTAATCACGGCCAGGATCCACGTATTTTCATCTACGTCCACGGTACTTCCATCTGCAGTCTTTCCACCAGGTGGATGAAAGGCAACTCTGCGACCCTCTTGTAAGGGTAATTGCTTCGCCAGTGCCTCCCTCCGCGCTTTCGGCTCTCGAGAAAACGGAATCGCAGGTGATGGCCCGGTAGATCCGCGCGTGGGAGCTGTCGTACTGGCGCGCTGTGTTCCAGTGACAGGAGGGGTCACGGAAGTAGAAGTAGGAGAAGGCGACGGTGGGCGGGGTCGTTTGTTTCGTTTCTCTGTTGCGGGTTCTAGTCAGAAGATGCGGGCACCGTTAAGTAATAAAAAATAACCTTGTGGTGAGGTTTCAGACGCTTTGCGAAGTGCGATAAGAATACCGACTCGTTCAATGGCATCATTGAGAGCTCTGTCAAGAGAATTATATTCACCGCTCGATCCTTAGTAATGGTCGAGGACTCTTCTCACTGGATTTCTTCTTCAGAATTTCGGCGCACTTCTGTCAGGGCAGAGGACAGTCGTCTATAATTCGTTTTGAGTGTTTCGTAGCTCTCAGCGGCAAGCAAACTCGAGTCATCGTTTGGCCACATGGACATCAGCCTGTTCACGCGCCCGATTGTCTCGATGCTAGCTTGGTTTGCATAAATGCCAGAGAGCTTTCCCAGCGATTTGCTCGCATGGGACCAATACTCAATCTCTGTTGATGGGTCCATACGTATGATCAACTAGTAGGGAGGAGGCGTGGGAACCCTACCTTCGGACGAGGCTGGGCGTGTCGAACCTCGTCGTCTGTCCATGGCTAGAATTTCGAACCAAACGAAATGTTAACGGTGGTCGGAGATGTGAAATTGGGTGTGCCAGAAATACTACTACACGAAATTTGGCCGATGACGTGTGCAAGCAATGAATAGAAACGACCAACTTGAATGATTGGCAAGCTGGGCGTTCTCCGCAAGAGCAGTCGCGGAGTTAATCTGACAAACCCCAATGACACATCTACGTGTAAGTATGCTGCAATTTGTCTCGTTGACAGCACAAACTATGCTATTGTATGACATTACCCTCTTTCATCGACATCCTGTTTTGTTGAATCTGCCAACTTTCGCAACGATACGTCATAGACAACTGAGGAAAAACTTAGCGCCCAGCACAACCTAATGCAATGGGACCGACCTTCTTCAATCTTTTTGAGATCATATTTGAGGCTGTCAAAGCGTCGTCGTAATGTGTCATTTTTCAGGTTGAGCTTGATTTCATTGCGGGAACCAAGCGAATTAAAACATGCAACGAAACACTGAGAGAAAGGTTACCATCGAAAACCCAGCGAAGATATCTTTCACGAAAATCGATATACGAAGCGGAGCTTCGTAATCCCCGAGTGTCACTGCATTGACGGCAAGTCGTGACTAGAAGTATCGTGAAGTCAAACTTGAAGAAGTAAGAAATACCATGGATCAATAAACCTCATTTACCAGCTCGTTGACGAGGCTGATGAGCCCGTGCAGATAATCTTCCACAGCTATCGAAAATCTGTCCACACATTCACCTTTTACTAGAAAGATATCAGTGTTCTGACCTTGCATGGGACCGTCGGCGGGACAGCTCACTTCCGAGCCTTTCGTTTGCTTGTGGGAGGCTGATGAGGGACCCACTACTTAAGTACTCCACTAGGGCAGCGGAATATATTGCCGTACGCAGAGAATTGGACCACATGTCTTTCCAGCGCCAGAATTGGTTGGGAGGGACAAGGGAGGCGATGGCGGCGCTGTCATCACAACAACTGCGCAAAATTGGTCGCACCAAATCAAGAAGAGGCGGAACTTGAAGGGGTCAGACGTCGACATGTAAAGACAACGGGAGACTAACGGGCATCCGCCGATGTGGAGTGGATTCTGTTCAGGATGCCAAGCATGGCACGGGTTTTCTTGTCAAGACAAGAGACTTGATCTTTGATCCTCTTTCATGGAAGGTCGGCCATGAATTATTGTATGGTGATCTGTAGACACACCTCTCTGATCTCGACATCTTGTTCAAGAAGTTCGTTGAGATAATTCACGTTCAGTGTATTCGTCATGGATGTGGCTGATTCGGACAGGTGGTCCGAGTCTGAGTCAGGTTGTAATACTCGAAGGTTCCGACGTTTCCTCCTTTTCTGGAACGCCAAAACTTTCTCCGCTTATACTACTTGTTTCCCTTCCTCTGACTTTCATGACCAAGACTAGTGATGTGGAAAAGATCAAAGCACTGCTCACTAAGCTTCGCGACGTGCCCGTCAATTCTGCGGACGGCTCAGACGACGTATTAGGCCCCGTCTTCAACTATCTAATGAAGGTCCCGTCCAACAGTTCTGACCAGTCCTACCACTGGTTTTGTTCTCAAGCAGATGAGGTTACTGTTGGCGCATCTACCTTTCTTTTGAGGTTGTTCGCCTATAATAGCCCCAGAGTAGAGGAGTGGAAAAACAGGCTAGTACGTTGCTTGGGAGGTTGTTGTGCTTGTGTCAAGGCATTTAGTGAAGTCAAGGTCGTCTCTCGGTCAACGTGAGTTTCTTTAATTCTCTCTCCGCGATTGGTGGCCTGCAGTTTTACCCTCCCCATTGTCGGATATCATCAGGCTCATAGCTAACTGAAGAAACTAGGTATTTCGGCGCCTTTTCAGACGACATTATCCGAGGATTTTACAAGAGTTTCGATGACTGGGAGTTGAAATTCGTGAAGGAAGGTCTATCTGCGGCAGGAATTAGTGGTGTCGCACGCACCAACCTCTCGGCTTTGCATAGCATACCCCCCGCGATCATATACCATGCGGTCTCAAATCTGCGCATTCTTCGGGATCCTGAAATCCTCGCGTTAATACGTTCTCGACCCCCTGTCTCAAATTGGCCAACGGATGTTCCGCCTCCCGGTTTATTCATCCTCATGTTCGACGACTCTCAAGAAGTACGGCAGTGGTCAAAGAGTTTCGTAACAACTTGCTTTGAGGTCCCTATGACGGAGGATCATTTCACCGCCGGACATGAGGTAGCTCTTCGGACTATATTTAATCTCGTCGCGAAGACCACCAGCCAAACCAGTCCTGTTATATCACGCGTACATTCAATTGAAGAGGATACCTTTTCCGCCGACTCGTTTTCACCTACGTCAGATCCACGTGAGATCTGGGTTGGATTTTGTCAGGTCCTTCGACAAATACCTACCAAAATCGTCCTACGGTCATACGGAGGACTTGACTGTCGTAGGGTTGTCACAGGTCACCTGCACAGTGCGGGTCCCCGTATGTATCTTAAGTTTCCATATCAGTACTCTTCGGCTAATTCATTTTCTTATCAGAATTTGTGCATGTTCTCAAGTGTCTACTCTTTCTCCTCAAACGCCTGAACACCGGTCTTTGGGAGGGCGAGGTACCCGAGTTCCCGCAGGTCGTGTTCGACGCCATCAAGGATAATCCATCCTATATTAAGCTAGTCGAGGACCTTATTCCTGCAGACGAAAAGCCATGGTTTCTCTCTTGGTTTGGAGAGTACCTATTGTCGTTGAAAGATTCGGGTGTCTTTGGAGATGTTCTCGCAAAAATTGTAGATCTGCTTTGCGAGGAACTTCAACACGAGAGATTCAAAGAAGTCCGCCCCGTGGTCATGTTTGCCGTCATACGAGTCAGCCTTGCGTCCAATACCCGTGGTAGACCATCGAACTGATTGTTGACAACAGCTGGTCTCATCGTTGGTCCGCAAGAGTCAAACAGAGGAATTGTCTCGCCATCGCCAGGCGATATCCAATGTCCTGGACATCCATGTTGATGTTTTCATATCTGTTGCTTTCGGTCGTCATTACACAGACGAAAGGTGGAAATCTGCCCGTAGTGCTGCTC
Organism: Royoungia palumana; assembly: GCA_038089855.1. Lineage (NCBI taxonomy): Eukaryota > Fungi > Basidiomycota > Agaricomycetes > Boletales > Boletaceae > Royoungia > Royoungia palumana. The sequence goes on from JBBPLQ010000111.1 coordinate 27,415, forward strand.
GCGAACTAGTGACAGCCTGTCTAGCGCGAGATGCGCGGGAGATTGTTAGTGCCGTCAGCCAATCTTGCTCGTATCTTGCTGGCCAAACAGAGGTCTTTTCGGTGTGCACCGTACGAGAGCACATGTGGGCGAAGACCTACGAGTCCTTGCAGACGAATGATGTGGATGGGGCGACGTCTCTCCTCGATCTAGTTGCCCACTATGCTCACCTGGACGTCTTGAACCCTCGCGCCTATAAACCGATATTCTCCAAGCCAAATGCACGCGCCGCTTTTGATGCCATTAATCGGTCTCTACAGGTTACTAGAGAAGGTTTTTTGGAGGCGATTTCCAAATTTGCCAATTACAACCAACCATCTTTCCTGCGCGACGTTCTCCGTCGTCCAGAGGTCGCCAGGAATGTCACAATTCTCATGTTCTCTCCAATTGACGACATTCAAGCTGCCGCCAAAACCTTGGTAGGGCAGGCATTCGACGTGGATGTCCGTCTCGATTGTTTCCGAGCGTTGCTTTCCAATCTACCGAACGCCTCCCTTCCCGCAGTTTTTGGATTTCTCGAGAAATTTGTTCGGTATGCCCCTCAAGTCACAGAGGCTTGCAGTCTGTCCAAGTCCCTTGTGCAGTGCTTCACGGATATCATTGAAGTCCTCTGTTCCAGTCCCGATGGACTGCTACTCTCAAAGACGTTCTTGCATGCAGAGGATTTGCAAAGTCCTGCTGCCCAGCTCCCTCAGCTATGGACACTCATGACGCAAGCGATCACGGTGATATTCAAACGAACTCCATTGTGGGCAGACTACTTTGATATACCTGATATGACAGTCTGGATGCGGGATGCACTGATTTTTGGTCGGGATATGCTTGCACAGTGGAGGGTAATGGAGTCTGCTGCTATCGCATCTACCGAGGGAGAGTCCACATCGTTAAGTCGGAAGCCATCCAAGCTATCTCGGGTGGGAAAGCGGATGATGAACGATCTTCAACCTGTCTTGCCTGAGCTTGCGCGCTGGCTGCGGCTATCAGATGAGGAGCTGTTGCATCAATCGTTCGCTCTTATCCAGACCGTTTTGGACTGCTTTCGAACAACGGGTGTACCACCTTCTGAGGCTGGTCTATCAAAGTTGAACAAGCATGTAGATGATGCTCGCAAGACGACCCAAGGAGCTCCGAGGACTCGTCTCGATTCCACTCGTATAGCCAAACTCGAAGACGCGCTCGCTACATTCGAAAGCGATGATGACGACGTTGAGATCGTGTCAGTTACAACCTCCAGCAGCCATACTACAGCTCCTGTGCGCAAGGACACCAAATCTGCGCGCAAGGAGGTGCAGACGACGCTCAAGCCTCTGACTTCCCAGAAACCCGCCAAACCCCCTGTCGTGACTCAACCCAAGCTAGAGACGCCTACTTTCCCGACTTTCCAAAGAGCACACCCTATCCCCGGCCCGAGTCATCCGCCTAGTGCCATATCGAAGGTTTCGCGACCGGTAGTGGTGGATTCATCGTCCAGCGACTCTGAGTCGGATACCGATGCTGGGAAAGCCAAGGGTTTGGCTGCCCTTGCCAAATTTCAAAAGTCACCCAAAGTCTCCAAGCCTGTCGAGAGACGCCAGATCAGAATGCTTGATGTCACAAATCAGGACAAGAACGCTACAATGGAACGACTCAGTCGACGGGACGACGCGCGTAGGAGAGCCATGCGACTCAAACCGGACATCTCTGGCCTTCATCGTGCTCTGTTGTCTTGGAATTATGACCACACTGGTCCAGATCCCCCCACACAAGGATCAAATCCCAAGTTCACGCATGTTCTGGACAGATTCGTCGACTACCATCAATATCTCAGTGTCTTCGAGCCACTCTTGTTACTTGAATGCTGGGCTCAGATCGTCCAGTCGAAAGAAGAGACTCAGGAATCGTACGATTGCAAGATTTGTTCAAAGCAGTTCACGGACGATTTTATTGACCTCGAGGCGATTATAACTGAATCGCTTAAGAAAGACTGGCGTTTGTCAGACGCGGATGTAGTTCTTCTTCGACATCCTTCAGGAAAATTTTCCCAGCTTGCCAAGACACAATCATTTCGAACTACTCAAAACGGTGCACAAGTAACTCTTCGATGCTACATTCCAACCGGCGTAGATCCTGGTTTGCAAATAAACAGTGTCTGGAGCTTGAAGAAGGTGTTTAGGTATATATACTCGTTTCTGTAGTGATGTATGTGGGCTGATTTTTCTGCAGCTTGGCTACATTACATCGCGAATACGGTGCCCTGATGGCGCTTCCTTTCTACGATGCATTCCAATCCGTTATGCAGCCTCACATCTCAACATTGCCACACCTAGACAAACGTGAAGTCGACCAAGCAATGTCAACCTACCGTGTCAACGAGCCTCAGGCAAGAGCTATTCTCAGTTCATTGAGAATTAGCGGGTTCGGGTTGATTCAGGGGTAAGTGGACTTGATCATCTATTAACAACTTGAATGCTTGAATGCTTAAATACAAGAAAGACCTCCTGGGACGGGCAAAACGTCGACTATATGCGGGTTGGTGGAGGCTTTCTTGTTGCAGCGACCTCAAGCTACTACTGCTATACACGCGGGACGGAATTCAACGCAAGCCGATAAAGGGCCTGCACAGAAGGTCCTTCTGTGCGCCCCAAGTAATGCCGCGATTGACGAAGTTGCTAGCCGCCTAAAGGAGGGTTACCGGGGAACTCAGAAGCGCGGAGACCCGATCAGAGTAGTGCGAATCGGGGCTGACAAAGCGATCGACATCAGTGTCCGGGATATCGCGCTAGATTATCTCGTGGAGCAGAAGCTAAATGGTGAAAATGTGGCGCATGCCGACGACGACGCCGGAAGGCAGATTGTACAGCTTCGTCAGGAGATCGAATCTGTCAAACGTGCCAAGCAGCAAAAGTCGGAGGAGTTGGCCACGGTTCAAAATAACGCTGCAAGAACGCTCGCCATCGATGAGGAGATCAAGAAGTTGAATTCGCGACGAATGGCCCTGACGCAACAGTTCGATCGATTGAAAGACAAGCAGAAGTCGGACAACCGAACGTTGGATGCTGTGCGAAGGCGAGCTCGCGTTGAGATTCTGCAGGGGGCGGACGTGATATGCGCAACGCTTGCAGGATCTGGTCATGAATCCATCGAGCAGTTGGAGTTTGAGATGGTCATCATTGACGAAGCTGCCCAAGCGGTCGAATTGACTTCGTTAATTCCCCTGAAGTTTCGTACCCCAAGATGTATCATGGTTGGAGGTGATTTTAAAGTTGTTGCTGCGTCACATGGAAAGTGATCCATTCTCGTAGATCCTCAACAACTTCCACCGACGGTGCTTTCCCAAGGGGTGATGAGTCTTCTTCCCTACTTGCTTTTGTGTTGACAAGTCCTTTAGGCCTGTAAGTTCAATTATAATCAGTCCCTTTTCGTCCGCCTGCAAAAGCACCGGCCGGAAGCTGTTCATCTGTTAAGGTGAGCATCGTGGAAGAGTTTCAAGCAGCCTATTTACAAGGACCGATAGCATTCAATACCGTATGCATCCAGAAATCAGTCAACTGCCAAGCCGTTTGTTCTACCAAGGCCGTCTGCTGGACGGACCTGACATGGACATTAAAACCAAACAGTCATGGCAAGGTCATCCAAAATTTGGTCCCTATCGCTTCTTCAACGTCTCGCGTGGCCAGGAAGAAGGGACTATCGGTCATTCAATGAAAAATGTCCAGGAAGCACAAGTGGCAGTCGCTCTCTATGCACGTTTACGTAAAGAATTCACGGCAGTCGATTTCGATTATCGGGTTGGCATCGTCTCGATGTATCGTGGGCAGGTGCTCGAGCTTCAGCGTGCATTCGAGAGGAGGTTCGGCCAGGATATCCGCGGAAAGATACATTTCCACACGGTCGATGGCTTCCAAGGTCAAGAAAAGGATATTATTATCCTTTCGTGTGTACGTGCAGGCCCGGGCGTCCAGTCAGTAGGCTTTTTAGCTGGTATGGCTCCGACAATCATGAAATCGGGGGCATGGACTGAAAATGCATTCTTCACCAGACGTTCGCCGGATGAATGTTGCGCTTACTCGAGCAAAGTCCTCCTTGTTCATATTGGGAAATGCGCCGACGCTTGAGAGGAGTAATGCGGACTGGAAGGAGATCGTGAACAATGCCAGGAGTAGGTCATTATTGACCGACGTAAGTTGATCACACTGTGCCACAAGGAACTATTCGTTGAGATTTCGTTTGCGATAAACAGGTCGATACATCCTACTTCACAGAACCTATGGCAGTGCGGTCAGCCGCCCGACCAGTATCCCCAACGAAGACCGTCAAACAACGGCAGATTTCTGGTGGCAAGCCGCCAGAACCAGCAGTGGCCCTGGTCACACCTCAGAACTTGGCTGAGTCGGTTCGCACGAAACCATACTCGCAAAATTCATCTTCAGCTCCTACTGCTTGTACGAACGGTTCAGTCCAGACAAATGCAGGACCAAGTAGCACACCTGTACCACATCCTCAACCGAAGAGACCGCTTCTTGAGGACGCATCCACTGGGGCTAAGGAAGAGAGACCGAAGCCACCCCCACGAAAACGACCCAGGAACCAAAGCAGCATATTCATCCCGAAGAAAGCTAAACCATAGGGCATCATAGAATCATGATATCTGTCAGCATCATCATATCCAACTTATCCTTTCGCGACTTCCGTATCTACCTTAGACCATTCCTACATTGATTTACGCATAAGGATGTATCTTTATCGTCAACTATCCAGCTTTGATTGGTGGTAACTCCCACTGATCAAGTCCAAATTTTGGGATCGTCATCAGCACGCCTGAGCTGTTTTTTGCGGGCTTCGTAAAAGTGCATAGCGTCGGTTTTCCGAGCGTGGAAAGCCAGGCCGGGTTGATCAGTGTCAATCCTGCGGGGGACTCGTGAGACGAAATATCAGTCAAAATTGTGCAACAGCACTGTACCTTTGAGCCACGGCTTTGTTGTCCGAACGATTTCGGTATAAATGACATAATCTGGGGTAGAGCGTTGTGACAGGACAGACGAAGGATGTATAAAGACGTCTTCCTCGACACCCATTGCCCGGTAAGGGATCCCTCTCGCGGTCGTATACTGAACACCCGTGGCTGATTTCTTCTCCACGAGGTCTTTGCGAACAGCCACCTGGTCGATAAACGCAGCAGTCAATGATTGACGAAGGATCTTTAACTGCAAAGCGTCAATATGTTCTTCAGTGACGCGTCGTCGCAGGAACAGACGCAATGACTGACTTGTGTGTCGTTGGGTGGTTGAAGACACCGCGCAAGACCCGTATCTACCTCAGGAAAAGTCGCGCTCATGATATTACAGATTTGCACTCTTAACTTATGGATCTCTTCCATGGCCTGAACATCAGGTCAATTCAGGGAGAACACGAAACCGAAGACCCTGCAGAGTCGTTACCTTGGGTCGAACAAATTGTTCCGAGCAAAATTGGGCACCACCTCCAGCAAATTCGTATGCGCCTACGACCGAGAGTATTCGAAAGATATCGCTCGTCGACTTTCCTAAGGAAGCGTGAATCTATGGAAAGGATATTCAACGCGTTGTATAATCAACCAAGAACAAAACCGACTATACCTGCTGCGTCTCAAAGAAAACCTTGCGACGTGCTCTGCGAATCTCTTTTGCTTTAACACGTTCGTTCTTAATGTACTCCAACTCGTTGCTATCCTGCTCGTCGGCATCTTTGCTGTCATCGAGTCCTTCTTCATGCAAGAAAGGGTCCCCCACGGTCATGATAGAAACGATCGCGATCACGTATGGCAAACAACCATGCTGTTGGCCGGCAACGAGCATGCGAGAATATCTAGGTGCAAGAGGGAACAAACTCATGGACTTGCCGAGTGGCGTGATCTTGCCTCCAATCGTAGCAATAGTCGCTTGCGAGGCCACCGAGGATTCGAGTGGTGTACTGGTCACCGCGCCGAGGTGCGTCAGTATCGTCTCAGCCTTCTTCAGCGCTTGTGCGTCCGGAGGAGTCGGGAACGGAAAGTTCACCACTGTATCGATACCCATGCTCTTCATCTGGAGTACGACTCCTTCAATCGGGGTACGCAGGATCTCCGGCCGTGAGAAAGATTCGAAGTAGTGCTCGTATAACGCGGATGAATAGAGCCTGTAACAATGCCCGGGGCCTGTCCGTCCAGCTCGACCGGCTCTTTGTGCAGCAGATGCTTTCGATATCCAATTCACTTGGAATGACTGTATGCTGCTGACGGCATCGTATCTACGCTGATGACTTTGTGAGAACGAATAATATTTGTCACAAGCAACAACTCACTTCCTTTGCTCTCCCACAGTCAACAACATAGCGAATTCCAGGAATCGTTAATGATGTCTCAGCTACATTCGTCGAAACAACCACTAAACGATGACCAGGTGGTGGTGGTTCAAAGACCCGCATCTGTTCATTACTCGGTAGAAGGGAATATAGCGGAACGATATGCATCGGAACTCGAGGAAATATATTCAATAGGAAGAATATGAGTCCGAGGATCAAACTCACAATCGCTTTCTTCTATATCGTCAGTGGCACCCTCGTCAGCGCTGTCTAAGGCTTCCGGATCTTCCTCTGAGAGATCATTGTCAACGTCCAAGGCTAAGTCCTGGTTTCCGACTCCTAACTCTACATCTTCTGCCTCCAAGACGACTGTTTGGTGATGTGGATTATATCAAACGGAGTGAATGTGAACACAGCATACCTTCCGCTGCAGCGACTATTTTTGGGGATTCTGGGGGTTCGTCGGTGAAGAACGCAGACGCATTTAGTAAATGCCTTTTGCGTGCTCGGGATTTGATAGCTCTCTGGCTAAATTTTTCTTCCAGTGTCCTGCAAACGCCCGAAATCTCATTCTGACCAGTTAAAAAGATCAAGATACCACCCGGGGGCAGACGAGAATGGATCTTAGCGGTCTTTTTGATCGCGTCCTTAACATAGTCCGAGGACGTTCTGCGGTTGAAATGGATCGTCACCGGATGCTGTCGCGCAGAGACGTTGATCACCGGAGGCGGGGACGGAAAGAGGAGTGTATTCTCTGCAAAATCGCTGACTCGCAAAGTGGCTGACATGATGATGAGACGTAAGGGTTTGACACCGCCCTTTTTCTCCTTCCACATCTGCTCTCGCAACTTCAAGACACGGCTCAGGACGCCGATAAGTATATCCGTATTCATGCTCCGTTCGTGGGCTTCATCGATGATGATGACGGAGTATTTGGATAACAAGAAATCTGTAGCCAATTCTCGTAACAATATTCCATCCGTCATGAATTTGATAGTCGTTGAGGGAGATATAGTTGCGTCGTAGCGGATTTGGTAGGAGACCCGCGATGGGGTCAAAGACAGTTCATGCGCAACACGCGCTGCCATCGAAGTCGCGGCGACTCGTCGTGGTTGTGTTACCCCGATCATGCCCGGGTTATCTGGACAGTCAAGATAAATAAATGTTCACTCAGAACAAGCTCTGCCCACCTCCATTGATATCTCCGAAGCCACTTTCATAAAGAAATTGTGGTACTTGTGTAGTTTTCCCACTACCAGTCTCGCCACATATGATCACAACGGGATTAAGTAAAATAGCCTCCATGATGGGCTGTTCCTCCGCGATGATAGGCAGCATCAACCGGGCTTCCTCAACGTCTGCGGGTCGCGTGACAGACACAACATCGGCTCTCTTCGTAAGGGAAGACGGATTTTGTGATTTTTGTGATAGCTGCTCCGACAACGCGGTGGTAGGTAATGTTATGTCCTCTCCAAGTGGTCCACGTATCATGCTATTCGAAAGTAAATCCGAGGCATTGTGTTTTTTCGCTAAAGGTATTCGTGCAGCATCCGGCATCGGCTCTTCCCGAGTGGTTTGCTGACCGACAGGAGCGATGTAACCCTTGGCCACAGAGAGTTGTTTCGTCGCCCATGCCTTGAAATCTCCATGCTTCGCAAGAGTGGGGTTCGGTCCCCCATGAGACTCTAGTCCATTCTCGATCTCCGCATCCTCACCCCCGTCTGCGTCAGTCGCAGAATCTGAGCTATTAGATGATGAATCTGATCCAGGTTCGGCCAGCTGGGATGATCGTTTTGACCACCGCCGAAACCCTTCCTGGAAAACTGTCATGAGACCACGGGTTGCAAACCACCAGATTACTGACCCTTGAACGTGTCATTTTCCTTCTGACGACGCGAGCGACTACAGAAGTACCGTCCGGGTTTCGTCTAAGGGCACCACCAACAACCGGAGGCTGCGTCGAACTCCTCGGCATTGTTAAACTGCTGCTCGTATCCACAACCTCCACATGGTCCGAGACGGTAGCTTTTGGTGGGTCGGCGGTAGCATCGAAGACGAACCGGTCAAGTTCGGCGTCTTCGGCCTCGCTGTCAACTGGCCCCCCGACGCCAAAATCCATATTACGTCGCCGTCGTTTGTTGGATTGACCATCCATCATCCGGCGAGTGTTTATGTCTTCTGTTTTGTCTAATCGTTCCCGATGGGAGACCGTTTTTCCGGTCCCCAACGTGGAAGAAGATTGCAGCTCCAAAGACGGTATTGACGCCTGGGTCTGACTATACGACTGAGTGGACGGTCAAAGAGTGAGAAAGTATCCATACGCAAGTTTCTCAAAGATCAAGATTCGCTCTTCTTGTTTGAGTTTTTTATCCTAGGGAGAGATACATCGATGGGCCATACCGAGAGGAGAGTCGAACTCACGATGTACTTTTCCAGTCTCCTCCGCTTCTTACTTGACAGTTTAGTCTCAGATTGTGCTGAAAGCTACGCTTATTCAGAAGGATATGATGGCACACTGGTCGAAACGTACTTCATGGACGAGTTTCTCCTTTCTCTCTTGTTCTTTCTGTTCTCGGGTTTTCCGGGCGACGATTTCTGCATTGGGATCTAATGTCTCTGCAATGTCAGTATGTGGGCGTTTCCTCTTCTTGAGTGACGTTGAACACGACTGGCGTGCTTTGGCGTTATATCTCTCTTGAGTTCGTTTCATGTCAGTTCCGTTGGCCCGGTGAAGCGCAAAATCAAAGTATCGTATTGATTACGTAATGCACTGACCTACCACCCAATCGAATCAAAGATAACGGGATTCAAACACATTTGCACAGAACATGGTTCGATACAAGGCATCGTAGAGGTCGAGAAACACACATACAAAGTGAAGCTCATCTGCAGAGTCGATGGTAAATCTGGTGATCATACACTGGCAGCTTTTGTTACATACAACTAGTGGTACAGCACTGTTACAAACAGTAGATAACCACACGTATGGAGTGATATAGTGGTCAATCCATGACACTATCTCCATAGATCTATCCTTGTTTGTATATCCAGCACAAATTCAAGTGGATGAAACGACGAACGCATTGAAGTTGTACGACGAAGGCGAAGGGTTGAAAGAGAAATCCTTGGGCTCAAGGTTAATGACGGTCTGAGAGTTCCTCTGTAGCACTGCTTTCATGAACCCGCCACCACTGATTGGGAGCGAAAGCTTGGTCGCCCCAGCTGCAACGTTGAACGTCTGTGACTGAGAAGAAGAAGTCGAAAGTGTCACAGTCGCAGGGGAAGTTGCGAAGACAACAACCCAGATCTTGTCTGACGACTGTGGCGAAAGATAAGCGATTCAGATCCGAGATAGAATGTCTGCAAAGACAAGAACTCACGATCTGATAATTGTTAGGACGTCCGACCGGATCAGGTGCAGTGGCGAGAGCCGGGTGAGGACGAGACCACATGAAAATCTGGTCTTTTGAGATGGATGGGTATGCTCCCGTCTTGAATGCGGAAGCATAGTACGATGTCATATTGAGCCAGCCTTTGGAAAACAAATTAATGCTGCGACACAGACGTGAAGATTCTCTCGAGCGCACCAGTATGATTGAACCCGTTCACCCATGCTTGACTATTGGGTTGAGCGCCCTCAATGGGACCAATGTAATGGGATTCCCCGAAATCATTCCAAGAGACGATCTGAACAATATCGACCTGGGTGCGAATTCCGATCAGGTATTCCCAGCGCTTCGCATATAGATGATCGTCGCTGAGGTAGATCCACTAAAATGAGCTGATTGAGAACTGATAGATGTCTGTCACAGATGCACGACTCACGTTCTTATTGTAGGTTTGTGGGCTGTAGTGGGTAAAGAACCAGGGGGATACAGCAGCCATGTAGGATCCGCCCATGGATTGCAGCGCATTTATATACTGCTCATCGGTCGTGGTAGCCCCGACGATCGAGGAGAGTGCAGAGGCAGTATACTCAGCTATGGTAGCTGCCGTGACTTGGGTGGGCCATCCAGAATTCCACTGCGATGGCAATGAAAATACACGTTAGACTGCGGGAGTAGCAAAAGACACATAGTTCTTACGTTGAACATTCCATTGATCACGCCGCTGAAGCTCTGAAACTCAGATGTGTCTATGAAAAAGGATGGGACAAAGTATACAGCATTTTGGCCGGATAGCTGCTGTAAGAACTGCGTGGACCACCCTGAGCTAACGGAGCCTTGACCAAACCGGCAAGATTCTCCCGAGAAGGTCGAAGCGAATACACGACTATTGTAGATCAACTGATTAGGATGCGAGGCGTATGTGGTGATATAATTCCGGAGGGTAGCAGCATCGCTGGCACTGCTGCAAGACAAAGAACTGGGGACAGAGTCAGGCACAAGCTGCTGACAGTGACAATGAATCGACGAAGACATACGTCATGTCAAATGACAGGAACAACTTGAATCCCGTTCCGGATTGAGATGCAGCTTGATACCTGGCCGAGGATGAGTCTCAGTTGAGATCGTAGCGTCGGTAGCACTCACGCATTTGCGACCTGTTGGGGCTGCCAAGAATCCTTTCCTACGTTAAGGGCAAAACCGTCGATGCCATTCTGGTATGCCAGGCGGATATCCGACAGCCAGTCTAGCTGAGTGTACGGATAAGAGTTTCCGACCATGAAATGGGCTACGACATATTTGGTAGAGTTTGAGTCCCTTCGGGCTAATGGTAGCCTAGAGGACGTTGAAGCGGCGCCGCGCCTATGGGCCAGCCGGTTGCCGATCGGGCCGGAACGACAGACGTCGGTAAAAAGTATAAGAGATAGAAATACAGCGAATACGACCAGCATATCAAACGAATGGAACGGTGAATGAGCGACGGTGAGTTTGCTCGTCGAGGCCTGGGCAGACTTGAAAGAGGGAAGGGAAAACGAATTTTACGACATTGTCCCATGAAACTGAAATTTAAGACAAAAGACACTGGTCCTATCTTGTTACAATGTCTCGGTCCTGGATCATTCCGCCCAAATACCGGACCATTGCCTTCATTAAGACGATTACGTAGCTGGCCCCTTGCGAAAAGTTCTATATGTTCACCCGTTGGCAGGCAACGTCGGTGATGGTGGGATTTATGGATTCTTTTCCGAACAATGATCTCGTTCGCACAAGGGATGCTACTTGTGATGGGTCATGATAATGGTTCGAATGTTCATTTCCGTGCGATGACACACTAATCTACTAAAGGGTCCTCAGGATTCCAACTGCTCACTTTATGATCGATCAGTCTTATTTGTCAAACCAAAAGCCGAGTAAACACTTACAGCGGTGCTTTGCGCCTTTTCAAGTCCGTCACTGGTCACAGGGGTAGCCCCCTCAGTCGCAGCAGGCACAACTGGTGTTGGGTCTTGCTCAGGCTCTGAAAGCGCTGCATCTCTCGGCACCTCCTCCTGAGATTGCTGTTTGATAGTTGAGCTGTCAGGGGTTGTCTCCATTGTCGCTAAAACCTCCTGTCCCTGGGCGTCTTTTGGAGAATCGGCCTCCTAGCAGCAGAGTAAGAAGCGAAAACGACAGTTATGATAGTCCCGACTCACGAATGCTTTTTCTAACGACTCGTTGACCTCTTGCGCAGAAACCTCGGTGCCCTCGTCGTCGGTAGTGGGGACAGCAACCTCTTCCGGAGGAGATTCAACATGTTGCTACAGAAACAAGGCTCACGTCACTACAGCAAATCAATAAACGGCTGAATGAAATGTACCGCATGCTTGTCTTCATGCTTGTCCTGCGAACACAACGGAGGCTACTGATAAGCAATGTCGTACAAATACTCGTATCGGTTGTGACGTACAGCGTGACTTTTATGACCATGGTCCGGGTGCCCATGAGACTCTCTACGTGCCGTTGGAGACACGAGGTACAAGAACTGTATGACGGATGGGTTAAGGAGCACGCACGTCTGATTTACGTACTTACCAGAGGGCCAAACACCAGCGCGGAGCCAATCTGCAGAGAGTTAGGCTAAGGTATTCTGAGGGTGGCAGCAAAACACACCATCCATGGTGTATCATTCGGCGCGCTGCCATGGCTGGCATGCGACTCGGAGCTCATCGTGCGCCGGGTGAGCACGGCACGAGGTGAACGGGCTGCAACATTAAGGTTGGCTCGAGCGGAAGAGCGGAAAGAGGAAGAGAAGAAGCGTTGCGCGGCCCTAGACATGCCGGAGGACGAAGAGATAAATAACGAGTGTGGACTGAGCCGTGCGAGTCTGCAAGTCGAACAAATTTCAATGACGTATCCGTCCGTGGTGTGAACTTGACCGGGAAAGACCGGAAGAGTCACTGTATCCAACCAACTACCGGATTACAGCCAGTCGATTTCTACAGGTCATCTTCGACTGGAACCATTCAGCGATAATTGCTAAAACGATCGTTGTTGGCACGCACAAACGACTCGACTTTCGGGCCAACTCGGATTCTCCTTCGCTGTCCTCGGTAGGGTCAGGGTTACTGACAACCATGACCCGCCTTTTCGTTGGCGCGCGCTGCACGCTCTGATCCTGAATCTTCGCTTCATCTTGATGTACTTGATACAGTCCCTGATCTCGGCTCAGGCCAGGCACGGTTCCTCCAGTCTACGGTTACCCCTCACCTTGGGTGGCGCCTGCCACTGGCACAGTGCGTGTTCCCCTTGTGACTGTTTTGCCCCCGGGTACATGTGGTTGATCCTGAGTATATAATCCATCTCCTGCAACCCCCTTTCCGCTCGTGTGGACCATGACCTTGGGAGCTCTGCATAGTGGACGTCACCGCGGTGACGCCTCTTACCCGTTTCTTTCCATATTTTACGCTGCGACACAAACTCCATCGCCAGAGCAACAAACCTTCGAAGCAGCTCCTGAGTCAAACGCACCTCATTCATCAGTCATTGACAATCGAAATTCCAGTATGTCAAAATCCTTACCAGTATCGACATCCTCGTCTTGTGGTTGCTCTGTCCACGGGGAATCTGGTTGCTCAGCGGCGCAGAGTGACTTATGTATCCACGGCAGGCATACGACTACTTTACAACACAGCCAGCAGAACAGCATCCTCGTTGACCACTGCATTATCGATGTACTTCCGCGCACCACGGAATAATCTTCAGGTCTTAATTTCCATGCAATGTAAGTCAAGATTTATACCCTTAGGACACATTTACATGTCCAGAATAGGGGCGAATTGCCATCAAGGCGCAAGTTCATTTCTTCAAAAGTAAAAACTGGTGTCCTTCCGACCATTCCTCAGGCACATGTTCGTCTCTGATGATCTCGAACCCTCCGTCCTTAGCCCACTTCCTATATTCATCCACAGAAGTCTGTGACCACCACAACCGAGTGTCTCCGCTTCCTAACCATCCCGTCTCCTCTCCTGTCCATGGCGTTATGCCCACCGTCATCATGCAGTAACCGCCAGGCTTCACCCAATCTCCGAGTTTTTGGATGAGTGCAGCCTGCTCTACGATGGGCATGTGAAATAGCATGTACAATGCGACCACAGCGTCGAAGGGGGCACACCTCCCAATGGCATGTTGTACGTCTTCCTCGGCCGAGCCCGTCACGAGCTCGGCAACGTCCACCCTGAAAAACTGTCCCTCAGGAACGAGCTCTCTTGCTCTTTTGATTTGCACGGCGCTGATGTCTACCCCGATCACGTGGTGTCCTGCTCGTGCCAGCGTTCGCGCTACGGGGACGCCGCACCCACATCCCAGCTCCAGCACGCGCGCACCCTCTGTCGGCGATAGGATCTCTAGCAGCATGTCTGTCCACTGAACGTGGTTGACCGGGGTATCGCTGTCCTTGCGATACAGGTACGACAAAAGATCGTAACCGGTGCGGACGATATCCTTTGGCTGCATTCCTGGCGACGTGGTCATTGGGGCGGTAATGAAGCGTTGGCGTTTGGTTAGCGCGGGTGGCGGTTTAAATAGGGCCGACGGGACTTTCTTATCCCCGCGTATGGTGGACATTTATTAGGTGACGGTTTTGTTTATTCGAATCTCGTAAATTTATTCAAACCCCTCTTGCAGGCTGCTTGAGTTGGTGCTCCTGTCACGCTTGACAGTGACGTTAGCCTGCAAGAAGGGTTTGAACCGTCGCCTAATGTCCACCATACCCGCGTGGCCGACTAATTCCATGTGATCATTGGTATGTATCCGTCACAGCGCTTTTCAAACGTTGCAGTGATTGAAAAACGTGCGAAATGCTGCCAAGGGTGGGACCCCGATTTTCTTATCGTGCAATGCAGCTCTCTCACTCGAGATTCGGATGGCATGGTATACTACTTTTCCCTGGTGATGTTGATGGCGACTTCTGACGCAGCTGGGCGATATCCGAGGGGGATTTTTAGATCCCATTCCAAGTTGCAGCATTCGAAAGGCCCTACAGTGGATCCGTCAGCCGAGTGGATCTCGAAAACTACGGTTGTTCACTGCTACATCGTTGCAGACAGACATTAGAAAGGGACTGGTTCATATCATTCGATCACGAGGCGCGACGGTCCGCTGATGAGTCGAGGCCTGAAAGCGACGTTCTGTCGATCGTTTCCTCCAGCGGATACTACCCCGCGCATTGCTTGTGATGATTGTGCGAAAAGGCCAGACCGGTTCATGTGCCCGCGGACTGCTGTTATTTCCAGGCCCGCCTAGCTCAATCGGCCAGAGCGTCAGACTTTTACGGCGGGTGTGATCCCTGCGGTGATCTGAAGGCTGCGAGTTCGACCCTCGCGGTGGGCTATTGGTTTTTTCATTTGATCGACATTACATTATTTTTTCCCTTTTGGTAATATTTACGCCTTGTTTGGAAATTTCAGATATCTGTGCGGAGCACCATACAGGATACATTTTGGTTGGGTAGCAAGTAATCTAAGAATGTTGATGAGTACACCTAATTATGACCATGAAAGAACATACAGCAGAAGCAGAAAATGAAAGAATCTAGAACAAGAGGATGTGTACATGCACGCATACACGCCACACGTCTGCACTGAGAAAGATAGGAATAGTGTGTCTGATCTTCCACATATACCATGGGTTGTATCAGGGGAAATCTAGAGGCTGTATCCCAAGAAACGACCAACAGAGTAATTGCAAGCATATATATGCCGGGGATGGCTTGATTGCGGTTTCCCGAACCGTGGCTTCTGATAACGTCCTGCGTATTGCCATGCCGATCAGATGGACGATTCATGTTGGTTTATAGTAAATGGTGGTGAGGTACTAGAAAAGTCCATCAATGATTATGCTGTTCGCAGGAGGGAGTGTGTAATTACCTTCTGTCGATAACGCGTCGTGTTCCCGACAGCGAGTACACCATTACGAATCGCACTTGTACTCAAGTGATGGAGTACAACATGTGACGGTACAGGCAACACGCTGGCATCATCCGACATTCCGGGTCCCTCCAGTCCGAGACGAGTGTTCCCAGATGATGAACCTACAATATGGGTCACGTCCGTCCCACTTGCTGTGGTAATCGGGATAGGCAAATGTTCCTCATCTCCGGCTTTATCCTCCCTGTAGAGATCCCGTGACAGCGTACTAGTCATTCCGAGTAGTGATCGTCCCTGTCTTCGTCTATGCTCGCGTTCTCGCTCTTTTTCCCGTTCCTTTTCCCTTTCTCGCTCGCGGCCCCTTGAGGGCGGAAGCTGTCCAGCTTTGACGTTCAAGATGAGTTTGTCCAAGTGCCTAGGAAGAACTGGGGCGGGTGGGATATTTGGGGCGGGAACGGGTCGGTGGCTGTTCCCTGGCTGATCATATTCCGTAGCAGCCGTGTATGCAAGGTAAGCTTCTTCCTCACGAGCGGCAGCGACAAGTCCGGCGGGGATCTCATCCGTCCACTTGGACGAAGATCCTGTGGAGGAAGGTGCGTCAGTGGTCGAGCCCTGAGTGGAGGTCGTGGTCGACCAGAATGAGTGGACCGGGTGAGTAGTCTGCTTTGGCGGCGCAACAGTGACAGAAGTGCGATGAGGCGGGGTCAAACCAGAAATTGGGACAGAAACGTAATTTGCCAAACTCCCTTCATCATCTACGGCGGTTGGAAGGTCGTCGGCTAAACGCCACTGTTCATCGACAATGAAACGGATATGGTGCGTTCCAGGCATAAGGGAGACCCATGTCGACCATGATGTATCCGCGGGTGGGTCACTACAATGCGAGTCAGAGGGAAAAGCAGACCGAGATCAATAGACTCACTCAGGTTCCATCTGTTGACGGCCCTTCCAGTCGTCATCGCCCGCACGGGCGAGTACGACAGACTTCCCACCACCATGCCAAGTGATTTTAACGCTTACGTGCTCTTTTGGTTCCTCCGAAGGACGACTGGAAGCAGGCTGTCCGGGCTCGTCTAGATCAGTTGCCGCAGTGGTGAGTTCTTGCTCGGCCTTGTGTAGTGCAAGGGGAATCGTGGAATGAACTGTCTCCTGGACGAATTCTTGTCGATCGGGCTGTGTGGTTACTTCGAATTGACTTTCCGCGGAGAGCTCTTGTATGCGAGGTTGGACGATAGCTTGGCCGCGGGATGGGAAAGAATGTGTAGAATTATACTGAAGGGGGGCGCCTCGGAAATAATGGGGGCCGCGATTATGGGAGTGATGGTGATGGTGAGGAACCGGAATATGAGTCGAGGGTGGCTGCTCGAGGAGTAACTCCGACGAGAAGTTGGAGGTATTGGCTTCCCGCGCGAGATTCACTTTTACATTTGGCTGCCTTCCGCGAGGGGAAGTGCCGGTATTTGAGGAATTGTTCATGGTGCCATTGTTGGAAACTGGGATCGGGATCGGGATTGGAGACGTGGTTCTTTGTGGCCGGCGGTAGGACGATAAGGGAGATGAATTGGCGGAATTTTGGTGGGAGTGAGCAGGAGTCAAAGAAAGGAGGGCAAGATCTGGGAGTTCGAGGGACTTTTTCTTTGTGCGAAGGGAGCGGTGAGGTTGATTGGGGTTTGGAGAAGGCGAATGGGACGGGGTCCGTTTGCGGCCTGGTGGATCGATTTGCTTCGTCGAACTTGTCGGTGGGCGATTGTGGTTCGCGTTCGAGGATGTGTTTCCCATCGTGTGGATCACGCTGCTCGCCGTCGAAGTCTGAGCCTGAGCCCTTCGTCGCCAACAGCGAACTCGATGGACGTAAAGGAAGAGCTCGATCCCTGATAACCTTAACATCGGTAAATGGATATTATTTTATTATGTAAGTAATAATTACATAATTGTTATGCGATGTCCAATCAAAAGGGCTTGAAACAGTCGGTTGTGTCGGTCTTGCATGTCTTTTCTTGCCCTGACTACGGCACGGGACGCGACTGGACGCTGTCGTTCGTTTTGCACCACTCGTGCGACACGCGCAGCCACTGGGCGTGACGGATTACGTGGCGCGACGTATCGACCCGGGACAAACATGCATCAATCGGACAGCTCATCAACCTTATCATGCCAGAGAGCGACCCCAGACATACGCGCGAGACGACCACAAATGCCGATGATCACGAGTCAAGCTCACACTTGACCATCCCCGAGTCTAGAGACGGGTTTTACGGTTACAACGACGAAAAAAGTCTGCAGCAGGTAATGTCGTCGCCGCGCTCTTCTACTTACACTCAGAACGAGATGACGCTTCAGATAGAGGAGAAGAAGCTTGCTAACCGCCGTACGTCGGATGTCTCTGCAGCCATCTCCGATGGCCCCTCGTCGGTTACAGGAGCGTTCGGGCTCTCCGCAATTCGCGAGGCCTTGAAGATCGGCGAAGAAAGGAGCAGCGCATCGCCTTTCATGGAAGGCGAAGACAGAGTGCGCGCAGAGCCACAGGCACAATGTGCGGTCGTCCGTATCGTTTCGAGCGTGAGGCAACTAAACTGCAATTTTTCAGTGCAATCCGCCATCACTCCTGAAATGATGCGTACTCTGAAGTTGTTTCGACATTGTCTCGATCTACGTGACAAATATATAGCAAAATCCCTTCAAAGACTCGGCGATAATCCTAGAGATCATGATGGTCACTTCAACGGCATAACGGAGGGTTTTGCATGTGTTTCCGGTGTAAAGCCCGACGTCGACTTTGCCAAAGCCAAAGCTACTCATAGTCCGTACGAGGCTTGGAAAATATACCCTCCGCCTCCACCTCCCCACTGGCATTTCTCCCCAGAGCACGACGTTCTGGCCCCTGATCGTCATGCTACACCAGAGGACGAGGATTTCGATTTCTCAACCTGTCACATCCCAGGCTCGCATTCGTGGGAGTTCAACATCGATGAGAAGGGCGTCTACCAAGTATATCCCACTGCAGCTTGTATGGATCCGGATTCTCGCATATATCAAAACCTCACAAATTTTAGATGAAACCCCACTGTTTGATATTCCATCCATCAGGGAATATTTTGTCGATTTAGATCGTGTTCTTGAGATCATATCCGATGGCCCGGCCAAAAGCATAGCATACAGGAGGCTCAAATACTTAGCGAGCAAATTTGAAATGTACCAGCTACTCAATGAATCCCAAGAGTTGGCAGCTATGAAGGTGAGTCACAGTCATTTACATCTAGACATCATTACACATTCTGGTTCCAGAGCGTCCCGCACAGGTCAGAAACAAACTGGAAACTTGGCTAGCGCATAATTGACAGCAATTGGACTTGCAGGGATTTCTACAACGTACGCAAAGTGGACACCCACGTTCACTTGGCTAGTTGCATGAACCAAAAACATCTATTACGATTCATCAAGGCAAAGATGAAACGTAGTCCGCGTGTATGCTCCGTCTACAATTGTCGGGAATTGACCTCAACGTCCTACCAGGACATTGTTATTTTTCGTGATGGTGCCGATTTGACTTTGGAGCAAGTCTTCCAGTCCCTCAAATTAAGCGCTTACGAACTTTCTATCGACACGCTCGACATGCACGCACATCAAGACTCATTCCACCGGTTCGATAAATTCAATCTAAAGTATAATCCCATCGGAGAATCTAGGCTTAGAGAGATCTTTTTGAAGATCGACAATCGGATTGATGGGCGTTATTTTGCTGAACTGACTCGAGGTGAATCTCTCCTCACATTAATCAGCACCCCGTTCATCCCACCCCTTTTCAGAGGTTATGAATGACTTAGAGCAAAGTAAATACCAGGTAAGCGCTTCGTTGTACACCCGTTCAAACTAAAAACATCTCGAGCAGAATTGCGAATGGCGAGTTAGCATATATGGGAGGTCAGTCGACGAATGGGACAAGTTGGCCATGTGGGTGATAAACAACAAGTTATTCTCACACAACGTTCGCTGGCTCATTCAAGTGCCGCGACTGTACAATGTCTACAAAGAAAATGGTGTAATCAGGAATTTCGAAGACATAGTTATCAGTAGGTTTCTTGTCTCAATGGCCTTTCTTGGACATTGAACGTGTCCAGACGTTTTTCGACCTCTGTTTGAGGTCACTAAAGACCCAACGTCGCACCCTGAACTCCACGTCTTCTTACAACGTGTCATCGGCTTTGATAGCGTGGACGATGAATCCAAGGCGGAGCGCCGTATCCATCGCAAATTCCCGTATCCCCGTCTCTGGGACACCATGCAGAATCCACCCTTCTCCTACTGGTAGGTCCGCCCACAAGTCTTCCTATCCCTCTGGAAAATATTCCGTGCTAGGATGTATTACATGTACGCCAACATGGCCAGCCTCAATAATTGGCGGCAAACGCGAGGTTTCAGTGTGTTACGCTCTGAGCTTACTGATTATAACCTTGATATATCCATTCCTCATAACAGATACATTCGTCTTCCGACCCCATGCTGGGGAAGCAGGCGATACGGACCATCTCACTGCTGCATTTCTCACCTCTCACTCCATCTCTCACGGCATACTTCTTCGCAAGGTTCCGGCATTACAATACCTCTTTTACTTGAAGCAGATTGGTCTCGCGATGAGCCCTTTGAGTAACAATGCGTTGTTTCTCACGTATGAACGAAACCCCCTCCCAGATTTCTTCAAGACTGGGCTGAACGTGAGCCTGAGCACTGACGATCCACTTCAGTTTCATTTTACTAAAGTATATCCCTATCGTTGCTGTGGACTTGATCTGGAATTGATCCGTACCCTGATAACCATAGGAACCTCTGCTGGAGGAATACAGCGTGGCTGCGCATGTAAGATTCTCATCGATTCTGGCAAGGGACACTCACGGAACAGCCTCGAATATAGATATATAAACTCCCCCAAAGTTCACTTGCTGAACTGGCGCGTAACTCTGTTATACAGAGTGGTTTTGAAATGGAAATTAAAAGACACTGGCTAGGCCAAGAATGGTATTGTGCTGGAGCCGCCGGTAACGACATCCACAAGGTGGGTTACCCATCATTGGGAAGAAACTGGCGGTGGCGGTGGAATGTTCTGATAAAAACATTTCACAGACAAACGTGCCAGACATTCGGCTCGCTTATCGCCACCAAACACTGGTGGAAGAGTTAGGGATGATCGATCAATGCTAGCTTGTTAGGGAAGTGCGCAGCGGCCTGATACTCATTGGTATACCTGCAGTTGACAGTGTTATTCGGGTCCCTTCACCCTGACAATAATACTGTGCTATGTATACCCTTGGGCGAATCTTCTGCGTGGGTGACACATGGCTGCCAGCCAAGCACAAGATCACTGACGACTCGAATTGTCCCTCATGTGACCATGTCACATCGGCAATTTTAAGAATGTATTGGATTGGAGCCGAGGTCAACATAACGGCCCTCTTCTGATCGGCCTGCCGCCAGCCGATGTCCAGCATTTACGTCCACGGGTGACTGATCTCATTGATCCGCTACAAATAGCATCATGGGTATTTATCAGACTCTTGATCCTCATTAATCATTCCCAGACAGGATACCCCTCTCCAACCAATATACCTCCACGAGGCCTCACTAACACATGTCAAGCTCACCATCGAGAGACGTATCTCAGGACACTTCTCGATCTCCTCGAACCATTGTCCTTTGTTTTGACGGCACTAATGGACGATATGACGCCACAGTACGCTCCCGGAGTTCCTTGCTCGTGCCCCGACAGATAGCTCACTGCGAATCAGAACACTAACGTAGTTAAATTCTTTGGCCTCCTTCGCAAGGATTGTCCAGAAAAACAGGTGGCTTATTATCAGGTACTCTAACTAACTCTCTCTGGAGTTTATGCCTGACCCCTGATGCCATGTAGGCTGGAATCGGTACATACTTCGCACCGGGAGTTGTTTCACCCTTGTGGACCTGGCTGGGATCGCTCTTGGATGAAGCAGTCGCTTGGTACGTGTATGTGCGACCTGTAACCAACCACTATAGACGACTTGTATAGGTATCTGGATGCACACGTCATGGGTGGCTATGAGTACCTGATGGAAAACTATCGTCCCGGAGACAAGATTTGCTTGTTTGGTAGTATATATGGTCGAAACCACCAAGCCCATTGCTAATCCGAATTCAGGCTTCTCTCGTGGCGCATTCACTGCCCGCGCATTGGCTGGAATGCTTACAAAGGTAATTTGTGCGGTCCTCGTCGAGGCCACCCAGTCTCATAGATGTCGTACAGGTTGGACTGTTGTCGAAGGACAACGTCGAACAAGTCGACTTCGCTTACAAGGCATATACACGAACCGACAAGGAAGGGGTCCAGCTCGCTGCTGGATTCAAGAAGACGTTTTCCCAAGATGTCAAGATAGAATACGTAGGCGTATGGTAAGCACCGTAGACATCGTAGCTAATCCTTTGTTGCTCAGCCGCCACCTCAGGGACACCGTACAAAGCACAGGGGTGCTCGTGAGTCGGATGCTGCCCTTCACGGAGTCCAATACTGCCATTAGAGTGTTCCGGCACGCCCTCTCTCTTGACGAGGTATCGCCAGTTTGAAATGGCAGGTAAAACGCCCTGACCTTTCTCTCTTAGCATCGCTCTCGATTCCGGCCGAACTTATATCATTGGCCTGTACTGGATGCCGAGACGGTCGCAACGACCAAGTCTGGAAAGACAGTTCCTCAAAGTACCTCGGTCGTCTCGTTTTTGCGGGAACGTTTCAAGAGAGGCAAATCAAGAGTGCAACGACCCAAAGTAGCGGACTGTGGACCCCTCTCGAATGGAGCCCAGCGCGAAGGACGTCCCTCTGACGACTCTGACGACGCAGCTTCGGACACAACGCACCAAAAGGCAGTGGCTGCCTTCGACGAACAGCCCACGGACGTGTTGGAGGTGTGGTTTTCGGGTTGCCATAGCGGTCAGTTCAAGACCGATGATTTCAATTTGTCGAGTTTCTCACTTTTTCAGACGTTGGTGGGGGAGATGTTAAGGACGACGTCAATATATCTCTCGCGCAGATCCCATTACATTGGATGGTGGAACAAGTGATACAGTCTGAATGCGGCATCGTATTTGATCACGCCGAGCTCGCACAAATTGGTTTCAAGTTCCCACCAGATAACCCGCAACCACCGGTTCCTGGGCAGACAGTGCCGGATCCTGGTACCGATGGCCTTACCTCACCTCCCTCCACCGGCAGTGCCCCTGCCAGTGACCCTGACACCTACCCCGAGCAGTCAGATGCCCTAGCACCGTTATACGACCAACTAAAGATAAACCCCATGTGGTGGATCCTCGAGGTTTTGCCCGCTTCCTATGCTTGGCAGGACTCCAATGGAGCATGGCACAGTAGCATGAGGTACGTGGAGTACAGAGATCACCACATGTCTGACGAGTTGGCAGCAGTTTTAACCTGGGTAGAGGCCGCGTCATACCTAATGAGAAGCCAAAGTTTCACCACACCGTCAAGGAGAGAATGGACTACAAACCACTCAATTACACGCCACGAGCAAGTTACAATCATGATGAAGTTTACGTTTGATGATCCGGGTCGCTTGTAGACAAGTTCTGAAGCACTGATTCGTGCGGTTATTACATCCTCTGAGGGCCGTGCTATTCTACATTTACTATTTAATGATCATGGTCTAACCAGTTACGAACTTGACAATGTTGGCTTTCTCGTTCAGATGTCTTATCATACATGGCGCACCTTTGCCTTGTAGTCAACAACCGTCTGTGGGCGGATCATCCAGGGCTTGTTAACATGTTTCAAATATGTGTGCTCTCAAACTGTGACTCAATTTCGGTTTTGAGACCAAGTATCGTGATACTACCATCGTATGCATCCTGTGACGGTTCTTATTTGATGTTACTGACTCGCGCGGGGACTACTACCAGGGGTTTCCGATTTTCTGTTGATCAGGGGCATCATTTACATCGTAGATTAATGGCAATCGCTTAAAAAGACCCCCTGGCTGAGCGACGTGGCAGGGTCTTTCAGGAACGCCTCTCACGAGTGAGCGGCTGTGACTCGGAGGAAGAAACCACACACTGTAAGTATAGGTGGTTCTCCGTTCATATGAATGATCCTCACTAACCTGGCTGAACACCCTTGTACGAGAGGTGCTGCTATGCCCTCCAGTAACCTCGGACTTGGAAAAGTGTGTTCCCCGAGCGGCGCCGAGCCATGGATGGGCCATCTCATCAAATAAGACCGCGTTGCTAACTCAAAACGCCTCGGATCCAGTCACTTCCACGAGCGGGAACGTGTCTATCTTAGGTTGTGCTTCTGACGCTACTACCTATTGCCACGGTTTTCACTCAGTTGACCAGGCTGATATGGTACTCGCGGGCTTGACGTGCCCGGCACAAGTGTTTCCCGGACTCGGGACTTCAGCGGTTCTGGCGAGTCAGCTCAACATGTACATGTCGGGTAGTCACCTACTACTTCTACCAAACGAGGTTTTACCAAGCTGTAAAGGAATAAGACTGTTCACGACTCGCTCTCACGAACCACGTCACGACATCGATGTCTCGGCATTCGGGCCGTTTCCAGATCTGAAAAATTCTCCCCCAGAGAGGCACACTGGCAATCTGTATGATCACCAAGACCACCTCCTACATGGTCTCGAAATGTATGTAGATCCGAGCTAGGGAGCCTACAAGTACACTACCTCAGAATCTCATTATTGGGTTAGAAGCTGCGGTGCGCCATGATATCATGACGCCACGACGCCTATTTAAGTCTATGCAGCTAAATGTTCTTTGGAAATATACTACGACTCAAACGGCCTAGGATTCCGATCGTGTTCTTGATAGGATGAACTCAGTTTTTCACTGGTGCATCATGATTCTCTCTAAATCATGGAAACGGCGTTGTCCGCCAGAGTACTCATCGGGTCAGCTTTTTTCCGGCTGGAGTTCGCGAGCAAGAGTGCCATCATTTGTGTTAACCTCTGTGACCGAGCCATCTATAAATCATTCCTGATGGCAGACACTGGTTGTGTTCTCGTGGACGATTGCGATCCGAAGTTATATATGGAAGGGTAAGCCACAGAACACCTCCAAACTACGGCTAGCCGTAATTTTGGGAACGAGCTGCCTTACTCCTCGATTGGTATGCACCGATGTCCTTGCAATAACGTTTTGTGTACTAGCAGAGGGCGAAATGCTAATGTTCTATCCAGCTTCGAGCATAAGTATGCACGGAACCGGACCCGGCTTCCTACAAGTGGATTCTGCGCCAGCTGCTCATATCTAATGCTAGCATCTCGTCACCTGCATTCTACTACTCTGCGAGGACGCCGACTACGGACACGAAGGTCGATACCGGCAGAATTACCGTCACGGGCGTCGCCCCTATTCTATTCTATCGCCTTGCCACTTCGACGGAACAATCAGCCCTCGCAGTCCTTCCCCTTCAGTATGTTCGAGCCAGGATCGAGTGCTCAACGATCATTCAAGGAAGAATCAATACTATGTGCCTTGGATATGTCTTACGATCGTATCGGGTTCCCTTGGCAGGCAGTGGAGCCGAATTCATAGACCCCCATGCATGAGAAGGATGAAGGGTCCCAGAATATCTCATTCGAGGGGCAGGATCACTTAGGCACACCCTTCTTTCTCCGATGACAGCCTACTTGCTGTCAACTTGCGTTTGACAGCTAAGTTGAAGCATTCCAGTGGCGTTCTCTCTCGCACCCCGGGTCTGCACCCAATTCGAGAGTACATATGTATGTATGTAAGACAATAAAAGGTTGGTTTCAAATGCCGTGTCCATTTTCGCGCTTCTTTTCTATTCACACGACGTTTGGAGCATGAAATCAAGGGTCGCAGACATTAAAAGCTCCTTCCCCTTTGTGACCCTGGGGCCTCACAGCCAAGACCCCTGCCTCGAGTTTATACGGACTTGAGGCCTGAGCTTCCAAACAAACGAGTCCCATCTTGACAGTGCGTCAGTCCAACGTTTCACAGTCGAGTTGTTTATCTAAACTTACACCGCTCGCTCTCTTTTCAAGCCAGTTTGCAATCCGTGAATATCGAACGCTTTAGTGACGATTGGAGAAGGAGAATAGTAGACTAAGTACATGTGGAAGGCTACTATGAAAGGATAGTTGCGGTGTGGGTGGGCGAAAGCCCGAAGGGCTTTCCGGTCCGAGGCACTGCCTAAGCCAAAGAGCGAGCTGCGAGGGTGGGTTGGGCACCGAGCAGGTTGCTGAGCGAAGCTTATGGCTATGCGAAGCACGACGGACGATGGTGAAGAGGGCGCTGAGAACGCTTCACGGCCGTTGGACCTGAGAGAGGGTGCGGAGGGCGGGCGTGAAAACGAAAGATGAATGGTGCGCAAGAGGAAGATCGGGCGCACGCTGGACTGACTGAGGCCGCGAAGTGGCGAAGAGGAAGACGACTTGCCACTTCGCTTACTCATGCACGGACTATATTC